>JAPKLW010002994.1:28845-55226 GCA_026898455.1 Plectranthus barbatus | reverse complement strand
TGGGGACGAAACTAAAACTTAAGATGGGTAGTTTCAAATTGAAATATATGGATGAAGATGATGACGAGATCTTAATAGCCGACGATGACGATTTGCAGCTTTGTGCAAAGACTCAGATATCAGCTGGCAAAACTTGTATCCAATTGTTTGTTCCTAAATAAGCTCACACACTCTACTCGCAACCCAGAGAAACTCTATGGAGGTTTGTTAATGTTTTATATTTTAAACTCATTCATGTAAAATAAAAATTGTATTATTTCGATCTCGCGGTTATATTTTAGGGGATTGGTAGAAGGTGAGCCGGGTAACTATTGCATGGGATTTACTGGAGAGTGCTTCGAAGTTTCATTGTATTATGCATTAACTTGTTATAACATGAATTGTGTCAATTACTAACATAATATTCTGCTTATGCATATTGGCTTTGCTTAATTTACATACTACGTAAATAAATAAAAAACAGCAAACTGCTGAAAAGTTATTGCTGGAGTAATCTTGAAAAGGTGTTTAGTGGTGAGTGCTCCATACACTTTGTAACAACTATTATTCAACTAGAGAAAATAAGATCAACAAGTGGCCCAGGATGAAAATGCAAGCAAGGAATTCAACTTTCTTCGAAAGAGAAAGTGGTCAAGTTCAAATGCGACCATCAAGCAGTACCCCAGCCTTCAAGTACTGGATACATGTATCCAGCAGAATACAAACACTCAACATAATCTGTTTAATGCAGATGAGCAGGAGAAGGTGATGGTAAAGGTAAAATATGAAGGAGATGTAATAAAATTTGAAGGCCCTTTGGAATCAGAGCACTGTTGAAGAAGTTGAAAGCCAAGTTTAGCCTTTCAAGATATTGAAATCTGAAAAGAGCAGTCGAGTTCTCGATCCCGCCTGAAATGGACTCACTCTCCAGGTTCAAGCTGGTCACACGCCCTCCTCCATCACAGTCTATCCTATCCCAATTGCAGCAGTCATCACTCTGGTTCCAGTTCACCAGCTTTGTAGAAGAGGTTGGATCGAAAACAAGACTCCTCCTCAACTGCAGCAACAATAGCCTTTGATCATCAAGGCACTGGCTAGAAACAAGAGCAGGAATCACGATTGGGATCAGCGATATGGAAAGAAGCCATGAAAAGAAATGAATTGCCATTGCTTTTGAGTTTCAAGAAACTCCCATAAGCCTGTCCACTGATGAAGTTGAGCAGCTATGCACGGATTTGGATTCAACGCGGCAAATAAAAGAAATGTTAGATGGTCAGACAAGGAGTTCTCAAAGGTAAAATAATAATGATAACTACGTGTTTTGTATTATATATGATCGTACAGCTATAGTTCAACCCGTTTAATGTCGGCTCCTCCTTTAGTTTATAGACATGTTTTGACTTTGGAGAGCCTCCACTAGTAATCTTGAACCAAAACGAAGACTTTGCGCGGATGAAATTTGATGTGTTAATGGTGAAATATTATGCTACACATTTTGTGTCACCTTAGATTGATCAACTCATACTTTTTGCAATTGAGTATTTGTATTTATTCGCATACTTTAATATATATAAATAACTAATTTAGCTCTTGCACTATGCACACAACACGTTCGCATACTTTTTATAGTTTAATGTAAATGCTTTAATTTTATATAGTTTATTGTGTGTGATCTCTCTCTCTCTCTCTCTCAAACCTCATTGACCAATCAATCTCTGCTCTTGTTTCATCAAGTGAGAGAGATGGATCCTATACTTGTATTTTATGTTTTAAGTTGATTTTACAATTTTAGCATAAAGTTTCGAGTACATTATATTTTTTAGTATTTATCTTTTGGTTTAGTTATTGTTAATTAGAGTGAATTTTGTGTCATAATTATTTTTTCTTTTTATAATAGTTAAATTGAAACTAATAAAATTATCATTTGAGCTTGATTTAAAACATAACCTTTGGGAATTGTGACAAATCTGGAAATTAGTCCGGCTGATCATTGTGTTGTTTGTTTACAAATTTGATGAACTTCCCTAACAATGAAAGTTTACCTCATTATATATTAAGTTGATCGCATGTGCAGTCTCCACAATTGGGTGCATAGGGAAACTTAATCTATTTTTAATTAATAAAATATTTTGATAATATAAAATTAGTAGGAATTATATATGTTTACTATCAATAAAATATCTAATACGAAGGCAGCGATAAATTATAAGATATTATTGCACAAATTAAACTACTCTTTTTATTGAACCATTGAAATTTACTGGGAATTAAGACATTCTAGACAGATACAGACTTCGAGCATTTTAAATATTTGGTTATACTTATCGTGATTATGTTTAAGGGGATCGGCAGAAGTTGAGCAGTGTGACTATTGCATGAGATTTAGAGGAGTGTGTCTTGAAGTTATGTAGATTATGCAGCATGTTGATTTAACATGAATTGTGACAATTACTTCAAAATAAGTTCAATTGCTTGATTTACTATGTAAAAACTAAATTAAAAAAAAAAAAAAAAGATTTAACAGGAAACTGCAGAATATGAGGTTGCTGACTAGGAAACAAAAAGATTTTTAATAAAAAATTTATGTTTAAAAATGAATGATGAATATTTAAAAATATTTCTAAATTTTAAAAACTCATCCATATTCAATTCAAGTTATGAACTTAAACTCAAAGATCAGTTCAATATGTTGATCTAAATTTAAGCACAATATTTGTTGATGTATATAGTTGGAAGATCAACAATCAAGCATGCATGTAGAGACTATGGCATAAATAGGTGGCCCGGTAACGAAAAGCAAGCAAGGAACCCATCCCTCATCGAAAGAATTCAACATCATATGCGGCCATCAAGCAGTAGCAACCAGGATACATCTCTCCAACAACACTCAAACACAGAGAGCACTCAAGATGAGACCGAGAAGGTGATGATAAAGGTGAAATGTGAAGGAGATGTTATAAGATTTGAGTTATGTCTGCCGTTGGGAGTAGTGAAGCTGTGGGAGGAGACTAAAATTGAAGGTGGGTAGTTTCAAACTAAAATACATTGATGAAAGTAAAGAGGAGATCTTAATAACCTGTGATGAGGATTTGCACCTTTGTCCCAAAACTAGGGAATTAACTGGTGCGACTTGTATCCGGTTGTTGTTGGTCATTCCTAAATAAGCTCTATGGAGACTTGTTGATGTTTTATGTTTTAAACTCATTCATGTAAAATAAAAATATTAGTATTTGTAGTATTTGGATATGTGTGACTATTGTGTGGGATTTGCAAGAGTGTGCCCCCAAGTTATGCATCAAGTTGTTATAACATGATCTTTTTCTTTCCTATGTCACTCTGTTTTTCTTTTCACACCACAGTCCACACACGATTATACTTTTCGTCATATTTTTACACTTCAGATTCAAAAATTTAGTTTAATTATAAAAATTTAATAAGAGATAAGAAATATGAGAATTATTGATGCTGGATGAACTCTAGGAGTTGCCTCTCCAACTAAAATCTTCTAAAATCTTGCAGTTGCCATTATTGCAGAGGTCAAAAGTTTTTAGACAGCAATTGACAGAATATGCATCTGGTATGTTGCCACTAATATTGTTTTGTCAGAACCTCGCTTATTTGGTGATTATTCATTGTAAGACTAAGATAAAATGAAGAATTTAGAGAGAGAGAAAGGGTTTCCAGAATTGATTTATTTACTTCATTTCTTCACCACTATGACATAGTATATGGGATTATTTCCATTTTTATTACAAAAATTAAAAGTGTGGACACAATTTAACACAAAATCCTAATTGTGGACACATTTAGACACTTTGGGAATAGAAAACCCGAAATTAGAAGAGTTTGGTAAGGTGCTGTTCAGAAAAATAATATTTTAATCATTATATAATATTATATTGGAGAAAACAATTTCGGGTTTCTAAAACCCAAACCTTAAATAATATTATATTGAAGAAAACAATTTCGGATTTCTGAAATAAAAAATGTTATTCAAATATTCAAAAAATTCGAATGGAGTATTGTTAAAAAAATGATTATTTAACTATACTTAATCGTTTTCCTGAAACCCGAAATATAAATTTATATATTTAAAAAATTTGAAAAGAATACTCTTTAAAATATAATTTAAATCTACCAAATTCGGGTTTTGTAAACCCAAACTTCATAAATCAATATTTTTTAAAAAAGTTGGACAAATTTAAAAGTATCATATGAAACCAGCAGATCCATTTTTAGTGAGTGTATGAATGTTAGAGTTGGTGATGGACGGTGTGTTTATAAAGTGGGAGAAATGAATCTGCTGGTTTCATAGGATACTTTTAAATTTGTCCAGCTTTTTTTAAAAATATTGATTTATGAAGTTCGGGTTTACAAAACCCAAATTTGGTAGATTCAAATTATATTTTAAAGAGTATTCTTTTCGAATTTTTTAAATATATAAATTTATATTTCGGGTTTCAGGAAACTGATTAAGTATAGTTAAATAATCATTTTTTTAACAATACTCCATTCAAATTTTTTGAATATTAAAATAACATTTTTGATTTCAGAAATCCGAAATTGTTTTCTTAAATATAATATTATATAAGGTTTGGGTTTCAGAAACTCGAAATTGTTTTCTTCAATATAATATTATATAATGATTAAAATATTATTTTTTGAACAGCACCTTACCAAACTCACCTAATTTCGGGTTTTCTATTCCCAAAGTATCTAAATGTGTCCATAATTAGAGTTTTGTGTTAAATTGTGTCCACACTTTTAATTTTTGTAATAAAAATGGAAATCACCCTATATGTATGCCTACGGATTGTCTGGGCCACAACAACTAACAAATGTAAAAGGCATACATTGGACTACATTATACTAATTACTAAGTAAAAGGTAACACAGCCCATGGTAAAATGGGCCTCTTTTCTGAGCCCAATAAGCAAACCCCCCACTTTTGAGTCCATAACATTGTAAATGAACATTCACCATTACAACTTGTGAGCTCATATCAAGAGTTGGAGCACAAAAGATTCAGCTAGTCTCACCATATTCCAGATTTTCTTCTTTTTGACAGACATTGAACACATGCAAGTGAAACTCCACCCATCGGTATCTTTCCCCCAACGGCCAATATCAGTGGCGGATGCATGATTCGAGTATTGTAGGGGCTCCACTTCATTTTGCCAACAAGATCATATGAAATAAATATAAGCTAAAAATGACTTTAACATAAATAATATAAAAGAATTTAAAATAAACATTTTTATATTAACTGTAATGCACAACAATTTTTTTTTGATATTTACATAATTACAACAAAGATGAGATCATTAATATTTTTTATGTCATGTTCTGATACCATTACAAACTGATTCGGTTTCGTCGTTTACAAAAATTATTTTCTTAATATATCAAATCAAGCAAAGAAATTCATCTTTCATTATATAACACAAATTAATTGTAATAATCTTCACCGTAATAATTATTTGTAACATTAATTTAAGCTCAAATTCATAAAATATAATTAAAATCAAACAATTAGTAAAAGTGATTTTATAATAAATAAATATAACAAACATTAAGAAATCTAAACAATCAAACTCGGGCAAACCTCAAATAAATTCAACAATTCAAATAACTAAATTTTCAGTTTTTTGTGTTCTAGATAATTAAAGATTATAAAAGAGACAAGAAGCGATAAAAGCAAATAATTTTTAATAAAGAGAAAAGACACATAAAAAAATAGTTTATATCTATAACAAAAGAAATTTATACCACGTCGGATTGGAAGAGACATAATAATATTCTAACCAAAAAAGAGAAAATAAATGAAGTCGTCTTTTCACTTAAAACAGTAACGCACGCTTCTTCTTCTTTTTTTATTATTTGTTGTTGTTGTTGTTGTTTTTTTTTTTTAATTTTTTATG
Organism: Plectranthus barbatus; assembly: GCA_026898455.1. Lineage (NCBI taxonomy): Eukaryota > Viridiplantae > Streptophyta > Magnoliopsida > Lamiales > Lamiaceae > Plectranthus > Plectranthus barbatus. The sequence continues at coordinate 49,326 of JAPKLW010002994.1, read as the reverse complement.
TTTATGCTTTCTTCTCCAAAAATCCCGACATTTCCGCCGCTGCAATCTTCCCTTTTCATTCCAGATTCCGGCCATAAACTCACACCCATATTAATCTATCTAAGAAGATCTTCAGATGGCCGTGGGGTCGGCCGCCCCCACGAGCCCTCATGTAGCTCCGCCCTTGGCCAACATACAGTATACCTTTAATACCTTCGCCACCTTTCATCTCTTAATGTTTCATCCTCATAATATGTTTCTCCTCATATTCAGCAATCTAACATAAGTGTTATTTCTTACTAAGCAAGAACTTCAAGGAAAAATGCATTGCAGAGAGATTCAGGTATTGTTCCAATAAGGCTATATATATTATTTGCTAGAGAGAAGAATGAAAGTAATTAATGAATTGAAGTTAGATAATATCATTGCCAAATGTTCGTGTCACTCAAAGATGATGTTCCTAATAAGATATCATCGAACTCCATGATCTTAAATAATATGAGCATATAAATGAAACTATAATTGCTTCGACTGAATTTGAAGATGTCGTGTTCAATAAAAAAACAACTTCATGCTTATGACTAGAAAGATATTTGAAACATTTGATTATGAATTAATTAAGCATGATTTTAGGGAATTGTCGTTACTAAACTTGTCTACCATAGACGGCCTTTTTATTGTTTCCTAAAATACCATTTTAATAAATTGATCCAAAAAAATCACCTGTCACATGTCCGAAATTCAGCCATCAGATCAAGAAAATTAATGATGAGATCTTATGTCATAGTTCTTCAGGTATTTAGTTTGGAAAAAAATATAACTCTATATAGAGAGAGATGAGATCATATAGAAATGAGAATAAATTTAATCATAAGATTTATTCATTTTTTGCAATAAAACGTGCAATGTTCAGTTTCAAGGGTAATTTTGTAATCAGTAATTTTTTTTTCTTTCTCATCTAATTAAAATTATAAGAACCTAAAATGATAATAACCCACCCCATTTAAATTATTCTTGTTGGGACCAAAAAAAAAAAAAAAAACCATCTCCATCTTAGCCTTGAACTTTTTAAGCCATATTTTGGGAATAAGCTAGAAGATAATATATTTGAATGCTGTCTAATTAGCAGCCTGTGATGCTGATTTACAATTTTGTCCAAAGAGTCAAACACAACGGGCAAGACTTGTATCAAATTGTTTGATAAATTGATTTCTAAATAAGCTTGTTGATATGCTGACTTAGTGATTGAGAAATTGTGGATTCAGCAAATCATGAGTATGCTAAGTTGTGGCAGCAATCTGCTAAGGAAGATTGCTGAGATTGTTTTTTCGTTTGCTAGGAGTTAGCATTCTGTTCAGAGTTAGCATTATGCTAAGGGTTAGCATTCTGCTGAGAGTCAACAAGTTTGCTAAGACAAGTTTGCTGAAGATGTTTGCTGAGACTAGTTTGCTGAGACAAGTTTGCTGAGACAAGTTTGCTGGAGGAATATGCTGAAAATGTTTACTTAGCAAAGATGATGTTTGCTTAGCATTAGTGATGTGTATGCGGATGCTAAAATCCGATGCTGGACTCAGAAAATGCTGGGAGACTCAACAGAGTGTAGAATAGTTATTCTACTTAGTGGGTTAGTTGGAAAATTGACACGTGTTAATGCGTGGTTGGTCGAATCGGATATATTCGTTAGGCCGTTAGGATCGAACTTTCTGCTTCGTTCTTAGTCGGTTATTCTGTTTGGAATTGTAATATAAAAGAGAGATGAGAGGTTCAGTGAAGTAGAGATTTGAGAATATTCAGAGAGAAATTTAGAGAGTGAGTAAGTTTTAAATTCTGTGAGAAAGGCTAGAGAGAGTGAAAAATTAGAGAGGTGGTATTGAGATTTTCTTCTCTCATTTCTGTATTCGATTCAAGAAAGTAATAAAAGTTTTTTGTGTTCTTATTCTTTCATCCTCCATTGTCGATTGTTCGAGCTCCAATTTCCTAACAAGTGGCGCCGTCTGTGGGAAGCGGTTAAAGGCGAGGTTAGTGTTGAGTATTCTGTTCTTAATTTGGGGATTTGTTCATCTCTGCGAAGCCCCTACGATTTGTTGGAACACGTTCGTGTGTTCTTGGATTTTTTGGCGTGATTTCTGTTAATTGATTCTGGAAATTGGAGTGGAGGTTGAGGCTTGAATATTGATACTTGGGCGGTTTGATGCCAAGTTTGATTCTGTTAGAGAATATTAGGAATTGATATTGTCGACGTGAGATCTAGCATCAAGAATTGTGGGCAATGGCAGGGAGTCGATTTGAGATCAAAAAGTTTACTGGGAAGAATGACTTCGGGCTATGGAAAATCAAGATTAAAGCTATCTTAACCAAAGAAGGGCTTGCCGATGCTCTCCTACCCGATGCCGACAAAGCATTTTTGGGAGAAACTGCTGAGAAAAAGGCAAAGCTAATGGACAGTGCGATGAGCACATTACTGCTTAGCCTTGATGACAAGGTACTCCGAGAAGTGTCGAGGGAAAAGACACCGGGCGAAATATGGAAGATATTGCAGAGTCTGTACATGACGAAATCTATTGCCAACCGTATATACATGAAGAAACGGTTGTATAGCTTTAAGTTCACAGACGACAAGAGCCTCCTGGACCAGCTGGATGAGTTCCACAAGGCCATAGATGAGCTTGAAGGAATTGGGATAGAAATTGATGATGAAGACAAGGCGATACATCTTCTCAACGCCCTTCCGAAGTCCTACTCCAACGTTCACAATGCAATGGTGTATGGAAAGTCTGAGGGTATAACTCTCGAAGAAGTGTTGGCTGCCATTAAACAGAGAGAATTGGAGAAGCAGTCTGATGGAGGAAGTCATGATCAGTCAGGCATGGGGTTGTTTGCTAAGCGGGGGCAACCAGGCAAGGAAATTGAGAGGAAGCCGGAAAACCAATCTAGTGATTATAGAGAGATGAATCACAATTCATAAAGGGGTGGTTACAGAAAGGAATTCTTTCAAAAGGGGGATTTTCGATCATCCCAATTCCAAGGAAGAGGCAAGCCATCCTATGATTCGTTTGAGAATAAGAATTTTCAGCATCAAAAGGAAACAAGGACTTGCAACTATTGCAAGAAGCCAGGGCACTTGATTAAGGATAGCTATACTTTGAAGGGTAAGGAATTAGCCAATAGTCGAAGTAATACTGTGGAAGCGGTCGACATTCTGCAAGATGAGATTCTGAATATTGCTGAAGCAAAAGGAAGTGATGGATGGATTCTTGATTCTGGCTGTTCGTTTCATATGTGCTACAAATTGGAATGGTTTATTGATTTGAAACCCATGAAGCAAAGTTCGGTTGTATTAGGGAATAACAATGTCTGCAAGATAAGAGGAATTGGTTCAATTAGAATTCTGAACCACAATGGAGAACCTAAGCTGCTGAAGGATGTACGATACATTCCAGAGGTGAAAAGAAATCTCATATCTCTTGGAGTACTTGAATCCAAGGGATATAAATTTGAAGGATTAGAAGGCAAAATTACGATAAGTCGAGGTGATCGAGTCACTCTAAAAGGGAAAAGAGTGAACAACATTTACTATCTGTTTGCAAAAACAGTAGTTGGTCAAACAAGCATTAAAAAGGGTGTAAGTGAATCAGAGGCAACTTGGTGTGAGCAAACTAAATCCGAAAACAAGGCAGCATGTGATAGAGTTAGGAGGGAGATGCATTCTCCTAAACATTCTGGTGAAGATATTGTGAAATTTTTAAATTCGAATGTGGTCGAAGAAAGAGAAAGTGTGGAATCCCAATATTGTGAAGAAGAAGTTGTTAGCAAGGAAGAAAATTTGTGGATATCAGATGAAGAGCATAAGTCGTTTGGTTGCAATTGGAAATATAAGGTGAAAATAAAATTTGTTATTCAATGTCTGGAAAGGATTTTAATGTTGCTGATGCTATGTGTTAGGATGATATTCAGTTTCTTGACAGCTCCAAGGAAACCACTTGAAGGTGTTTTGAGGTATCTTAAAAATTATGCCTCAAATGTTGGAAGGAAAGTATCAAATTCAGATTATGTGTTAAATTGTTTTGGAACAGAAATAATTTGGAAATCGAAGTTGAGATCTGCATTCGAGAAGAATGGTGTTTGATCAATCACAAAGTCAGGAGGGAGATTTGTTGATATGTTGACTTAGTGATTGAGAAATTGTGGATTCAGCAAATCATGAGTATGCTAAGTTGTGGCAGCAATCTGCTAAGGAAGATTGCTGAGATTGTTTTTTCGTTTGCTAGGAGTTAGCATTCTGTTCAGAGTTAGCATTATGCTAAGGGTTAGCATTCTGCTGAGAGTCAACAAGTTTGCTAAGACAAGTTTGCTGAAGATGTTTGCTGAGACAAGTTTGCTGAGACAAGTTTGCTGGAGGAATATGCTGAAAATGTTTACTTAGCAAAGATGATGTTTGCTTAGCATTAGAGATGTGTACGCGGATGCTGAAATCCGATGCTGGACTCAGAAAATGCTGGGAGACTCAACAGAGTGTAGAATAGTTATTCTACTTAGTGGGTTAGTTGGAAAATTGACACGTGTCAAGGCGTGGTTGGTCGAATCGGGTATATTCGTTAGGCCGTTAGGATCGAACTTTCTGCTTTGTTCTTAGTCGGTTATTCTGTTTGGAATTGTAATATGAAAGAGAGATGAGAGGTTCAGTGAAGTAGAGATTTGAGAATATTCAGAGAAAAATTTAGAGAGAGTGTAAGTTTTAGATTCTGTGAGAAAGGCTAGAGAGAGAGAAAAATTAGAGAGGTGATATTGAGATTTTCTTCTCTCATTTCTGTATTCGATTCAAGAAAGTAATAAAAGTTTTTTGTGTTCTTATTCTTTCATCCTCCATTGTCGATTGTTCGAGCTCCAATTTCCTAACAAAGTTCCATTGCACATTTTATTGTGTCTACGGAGAGATTGTTTGTGTCTCTTTCTACTCTTCGGTTTTTGGGGAGCCATTTTTTTTTTTTTTTGGAATTTGGAATTGAATTATGATAATGGTATGTATTTTTAGTAACCAAGGAATGACATTAGAATTCTTATATAATATCAGCAACACTGTTATTAATTGGATGATTGGTTGTAACCATGAAAATATGAAATCAAATTTAATTATTGACTCAAAGTTTATTGGATCTGCCATTAACTATGCCAAGGCCTGACAATTATTTCACCAAAATCGTAAATTTTAAAAATATAAACAAGAAAAACTATGAATTTAACGTAATGTATCGATCCATTCTGAAATTTACTCTAACTTTTTGTGTTAGGAAATTATACTCCAATATTTCACAAATCCCAATTTTTTTGTATTATGGAATTTTAAGTTAATGTTTACTTTTATATTTAAAAAAACACTAGGTTTTGGGTAAATTTCTCTAACTTAAATATTAAGGTATAATTTCACAATACAAAAATTTAGAATAATTTTTTTTTAATTTGTAAAACATTGAAATATAATTTTCTAATAAAAAAATGGATAAATTTCAGAGTTACCAATATATTGAAATAAAATTCATAATTTTTCATATAAATAAGTAAAAACTTGATTTTATTAGTCTTGTCTTATTCTTCTAGCAAGGGCTACCCAAAAAGTCGTCTGTCCCTTGCAAGTGTATTGACTTGACTTGACTTGAGTTCACTTTTTGTGGATATTTACCCATTTTTCTGGTTGTTTTTTCACTCAAAAATTGTCTTAGTTTTCACACGAGAAGTGAGTGGAGTTAAGTATTCCTTCCCCACATAATAAATCATGATGTTACATAGGAAACTACGCGTTGTATGTATAGAAATATATTGTGATGAAGATATTTTATTGAAGAAAATAGAAAATTGCGAGCACACTCAGAAAACATATAATATTCATGGTACAAATAGGGCTGAGCATGAGTTAAGCCGGCTCGCGAGCTACTCGGGATCGGCTCGATAAAAATTCAAAATTGACTCGATACTAATCGAACTCGAGCTATTTGATACTCGATTCGATAGGCTCACGAGCATTATCAAGCTCGAGTTAAATTGAGCATGAGTCGAGCTTGGGTTCGAGTTAGACTCACGAGCCTTATCGTCGAGCTTATTATAATTCAAAGCTTTATTATTAAATTTATTATTTAATAATAAATAATTTTAATTTTTAGTAAAATTTAAAATAAATTAAAATAATCGAGCCGAGTCGAACTTGACGAGTTTGATACCGAGTTGAGCTCCAGCTTGAAAATTTGAGCTCGATCAAGCGGAGCTTGAGTTTAGAATTCTCGAGTCGAGCTCGAGCTCGAGCATGACCATACTCGACTCGACTCGGCTCGTGATCACCCACAGGTACAAATTGTCACACAAACAATTGGCAACTTTATCCAATGAACTAGCAACTAGCAAGGCTGCATCCAATTGTTTGTTCCTAAGTAACTAAATAAGTGTAATAAACTCTATGGAGGCTTCTTTATTAAAAAAAAAAAAGCATAATGCATTAATTCAAATCCTACTAATCTAAATATTCCCATTAAAACTCAAATTTTTTCTGACCTATTGAACATAAGTGTTTAAACTATTTGAGCCCCCAATTGGGGATAACTCTATAAAGACTTGTTCATGTTTCATGTTTTAAACTCAATTCACGTAAAATAAAATTTGAATCTCGTGGTTACGTTTTATGGAATCGGCAGAAGGTTATTTATAGAAGCTAGGCTGTTCGGATGTTCGGAGATTATGTATTAACTTGATTTAAAATAAATCCTCACATTATTACACTGCTTTTACATATTGGCTTGCTTGATTTACTCTTTGATGTTCATGAACATTCATTCTACTTCTCACCTCATAACCATATAAATTAATGCTCACACACTTGTAAAAGCAATGAACCACACAGAGAGCCACAATTCTAAAAACACCATTTCTCCAAATTTTGATTATAAAGCAGTTTTTTAAATCAACAAAATATATAGTTGTCCCACTTGATCCAACATCACAAACAAAAACCACAAGTTCACAACATCGACATTATAAGATTCACAAAAAAATGTAATGATGCAACATTACACAGATCGAGTCTGGAGACAGAAAAAACATGAAGGAAAAGGCTTCACCTGGAAACGACATGCTGAATGAAGGAAAGGCTAGTCAGATCTTGATTCCATTTTATTTAACCTTCTCGTACTCTGCTGCTGCTTCTTCTTCTTCTTCTTCTTACACTGTAACACAATTAGATTCATCATAAATGTTAGTTTTACAGTGGAGTAAAATTAGTGAAGATAAAAACAATGCTCTGTTTTGCCCCTTCCCTGTTCGATAAAATGCGGAGCTCAATCTTTTTCTTTTTTATGAAGAATCTATTTTTTTAATCATGTTAAAAGAAAAATGATATTAAATTTTTCTCTATTCTACGATTTCAAGCTCACTATCATACCGTGAGTCGATGAATCCAGGAAAGAGGAGCCATAGAAATTGGTCAAGTCGCTTGCTGTAGTATTCCCTCCACTTCTCCGAGAATGCAATTGGATAAAATACTAACAGTAATCCAACTGCATATCCCGAACAGGTGATTATCAATTGCCAATTGTGTTCTCTCTTTTTCAACCTTTCTGCTGAATCTTCATCCGATGAATCGGAGTCACAGTTTGTGTTCAAAGGAAATCCGCAGAGCCCTGTGTTTCCTTCGAAGCTTGACTGCGAAAAGGTTTGGAATTGGGAACCAGTTGGAATCATTCCTACTAGCTTATTGTAGGATAAATTTAAGAATGAAAGGAAATTCAAATTTGTGAGCTGTTTTGGTATAGCTCCAGATAGATTGTTCGCCGATAGATCCAGGGAACCAAGCTGTTTCAAATTCCCTATTGTATTCGGAATTTTGCCTGTGAAAGCGTTGTGGGATAAATTGAGAAGGTAAAGCAAGCTGAGATCACCAATTGTTTGCGGTATTTCCCCACTGAATCTATTGTTAGAGAAATCAATAGCAGTAAAGATACTTAAGATCTTGACGAGCTCCACCTCTAGGCCTTTCAAGGTAACCATCACTGCATCTTGATAGTTTAAGTTATTCAGAGTCAGAAACTCAAAATGTAGATGATCATTCCTAAACCGTGCATTGTTTTCTAGCACCATTCCTCTCCAACTGGCGAAGAATTTTGGATGTAGTTCCCCACTGAAGTTGTTGGAAGCAATATCAATGATTTGAAGTTTTGGCCAAGTTCCATTGACCCCAGAACATCCGAGGTCCCCATGAAAGTTATTGTTCCGGAGAACAAGAACAAGCAAGCTGGAAGTATTTGCCAGCCAACATGGGAATGTACCATCAATGTTATTGTTTCCAACATTAAAAACTTCTAAAAACTTGCAGTTGCCCGTGGACAGAGGAATTGTCCCTCCTAAGCCGTTATTGCTGAGGTCAAAAGTTTTTAGATAGCAGTTGACAGAAAATGCATCTGGTATGTTGCCACTAATATTGTTTCTCCTCATATTCAACACTCTAAGATGAGGGCTATTTCTGACTAGGCAAGGTGGAATACTACCACTTAGTTGGTTGTCGGACAAGTTAAGAACTTGAAGGTAAATTGCATTGCAAAGAGATTCAGGAATTGTGCCATTAAGGCTGTTATTTGCAAGAGAAAAGAATGAAAGGAAGGAAGTCGAGTTGAGGATGCCAACTGGAATAGGATGCTGGAAGTTATTGCTGGAGTAATCTACATAAATAGCTGACTCTGGGGGAAGTGGAAGCTCGCCTTGGAGTCTGTTTGAGTGCAAATCTACTACGTAAAGATAACGAGGCAAATTGACAGGCTTTTGGAAATCAACAAGGAGATTCAAGGACAGATTCAAATGGAGGAGTGCTCCATTTCCGATACTCCAAATCCAGCTTGGTATTACTCCCTCAATATGGTTGTTTGAGAGGTCCAAATATATCAGTTTGGATTGGCTACTCAGATTAGGAAAATTGTGCAAGTTGCAGGAAGCGAGATCTAACCTGGTTAATTGGGGCAACTCAAACAAACTTGAAATGCTTGTATCAATAGATAATTTGTTGTATCCAAGCTCCAATCTTGTGAGGTTGCGAAGTGTCTGGATCATTTCCAACTTTAAGGTGCCATTGAAGAGGTTCGAAGAAAGTGATAGAACACTCATCTCCTCAAACTTGAAGAAAGACTCTGGAATAGAACCCTGAAGCTGGTTACTGCTCAAATCTATTGTATCCATGACAGAGGAGTTCAAAATGGAAAACTCTTTAATTAGGCCGTTAAATTTGTTGTTGGAAAGCTGCAGTCGCTGCAGTGAAAGGAGACCACAGAGGGAAGGAGGAATGCTCCCGGTTAAATTATTGAACCCCAAGTTTACAGTTACAAGATTGGAGAGGCCTTCAAAATGCTTTGGAGATAGTGAACCATTTAGAGAATTGCGACTGAGGTCTAGGTAAGTGAGTTTATTGGACAAGCTAAGAGGGGGTATTGGACCCGAGAAGGAGTTCAATGAGAGATCCATATAGGCGAGTTCTGTTAAACTAGAGATGGTGAATGGAATCAACCCTGTGAAGTTGCAATTTGAAAGGTCTATATCGGACAACATTCTAGCATTACTAATGGAATTTGGCAGAGACCCTGAGAAATTCGTGTTGCTAAGCACTATTGTTGTGAAAGAGCTGTTGAGAGGAAATCGTTGAATGGTACCACTGAGTAGATTATTGTACGACAAATCCAGAGTCTGAAGAGTCCGTACCTGGAAGATGATATCAGGAAAGGTACCCTGCAGAAAACAATTGCTGAGAGTCAAGGTTGTCAAATTTGAAAATCCTGCCATGAATTCGGGGACCGTTGTTGACAGATTGTTCCGGTCGAGATGGAGGACGGTGAGAGATTGAAGCCATGCAAGGGAAGAATCCAAAGGGCCTGATAGACCACAGCTGCGCATGCTCAAATTCGTTAAATCAGGTAGAGAAAAAGACAATACTTGACACCACTCATTTCTTTGAGCAGAAATATTGACATAATCAAGATAAAGTCCTGTGAGCCCTGGAAGATTCTGAACAAGCATTTGCAGATTTGGATTCTCAAGTTTTAAAGGCCGAGCTCCTCCAAATAAAGTGGAGAGATCAAGAACAACCAAGTTTCTCAATGTTGAAACTTCAATTGGAACCTGTCCACCAAAGCCAGCATTTGACAAATTCAGGTATTCCAAATTGGTCAGATTTTGAATCCCCTTTGGAATCAGTGCACTGTCGAAGAAGTTGAAAGCCAAATTCAGCCTTTCAAGATATTGAAATCCGAAAAGAGCAGTCGAGTTTTCGATCCCGCCCCAAATGGACTCACTCTCCAGGTTCAAGCTGGTCACCCTCCCTGCTCCATCACAATCTATCCCAGCCCATTTGCAGCAGTCATCACTCTGGTTCCAGTTCACCAGCTTGGTAGAAGAAGTTGGATGGAAAACAAGACTTGTCTTCAACTGCAGCAACAACAACCTTTGATCATCACGACAGGGAGTACAAACCCCAGCAACAAACAGAATTTGCAGAAGAAACCAAGCAAGGCTTGAATTTCTCATTGGACTTGTATGGCCACACCAATGAACTGTGAATAGAGTTGAAACTTTGGGCGTTCACTGAGATATCTCAAGTTTGAAACTTAGAGTTAGATATATCGCGACTTAGTAATTAAGATTTTGAGAAATTGTTCAATAATTAATTCATTAAAGTACTAGACAAAAAGCATTACGATACAGATATAATTAAATATAAATTCTATGTTAGTTACAGTATTATGATTGTGTGTTTCATGAACTTCTGTCTAATAGCATTGTGTGTTAAACGCGTTTTATCGACCACTCCATTATTTATAGATTTGGATTGACTTGGGGTCAGCTCTTCTCCATTGCGTAGAATAACAAAAGAAATTTAGTTGTTGAAATTAATTATTTATTGTGACAGTAAATCTAGAAATGCATTTATCAATTATCAGAGTTATTCAAATAATTATTAGGAAAAAAAATCAAATATCTTTTTCAAATAAGTTAATCTTGACCCTTTTTTTTCTTCGTCATAAGCATATATGCATGTAATAATTCTTTTCAAACTGTATTAACTTTTCAATTCCTAATTTAATATAACGAGAAAATTATAGTTTAGAAAACCATGTTCATTTAAAGAAAGTATTAGTAAGACTAAGTATTACGAATGTCATACTTTCACAAATAAGAAAGTTTTACTGCTCTCGGAGAGTAATTAATACATATATGTTGGTATGTAGATGGAACGACAACGTACAAGTCTTCCGGCACGTAGATTGCTCAAATCATGAAAATACTTGATTAATTGGATATATTCTTAATTTTGTCAAGGTCAGCCACGTGATCAAATATTGACTAAAAAATATTTCAAAAACAAATAACCAAATAGTTCATCTATAATCAATTAAATTTGTGAACTTAGGAAACTTTATGATAAATTCGATGCTCAATTTGATTGTTGATAGTTTGACTTGATTCAGTTACAATCATTCCTTCATGGGAAGGTCTTGGGTTAGGCAGGCCTAAACGATTTAGGCGGGTTTTATCCATTAACTCAAGCCCAAACCCATATAATATACCCTAATTGGGATTAATAAACCCTAATGGGGATGGGTCAACCCATTTGGATAGGATAAAACCCGCCTAAACCGTTTAGGCCTGCCTAACGCAAGTTTTTGCCTTCCTTCATTATTTGTTTATCACATAACATATTTGTCACAAGAAAGCAAACTAAAAATATTCTACAATGACTTGGAGATTGGATTTCGTCTTTCGTTTCTGTATTCCCTCCAAAACACAAACAATATTGTTGCGCTACCCAACTTCAAAACTAGATGACACTAATTTTGCCTGTATATAACACTTTCAAACCTAATTTGAAAACTTGCTACCTAGTACGAATATGAGGAAATATGTTGGTTTGTGTAAGAAATTTCAATAACTGCAACCACTAATACTTCTCTTCTAGCTGTTTCTAATATACTATCATAAAGCTCTTAAGTTCATGCTTTAATGCTGATTGTTGAAAGTTCAAGAATGACATGAGATACTTTAGTGTTGCAAGAACTAGGCAAAGAAAGCACTCTAAAACAAATGAGAGGTCTACGATGTGTGAGCTTTGCAAAACAACTTAGAAAAACAAACAAAAACTTGGTACCTTAACTTTCTTTTATAATATGATCAAGGTTGATCTTCTATGTTGAACTGGCGTATATTTCGTCAAAAACATGATTTACTTTAAGAATTTTGTACCATACCAAGTATCATTTGCCATAAAAAATGACAAACAAAGGAATTTGTGGGTGATAACTAATAACTAACCTGGAGTCCTGCATCCAATGAGTTAAGAATATCTCCTTCCATAATATATTGTGCACATAAAATCTCTAAAACACCATATCATTGGCTTTGATTGGAATCGAAGAGAGGGAACACCATATAGGCTCGGAATCCACAACGAGCATCATGATCGTGTTGAGGGAACTCAATGGTTGACTAGAGATTCACGTTCGGGGTTGATTCAGATAGCCTTTTGCGGTAAACCCGTGCTACTGCGTTCCCAAGCTGCTGTGCACCTCCTTCTATATCAACGGCATATAGAGCATACATGCACAGTCTTCTATACAAGCAAACTCCCTTCACGCGATTTGCAAAACCGAAAGGCTGCTTTGAGTTTGTGATCTGATCGTGTCACCCCTCCACCTTGACTACCTTCCACAATTGTAGCAGATAGTGAAAACCCAACGAATATTGTGTTGGAGCTTTGATGACTGATTTGATTGGTGAAAGAAAACCTTGAATTCTTTTGATTGCTCATGCACTTCTACCAAGCCTGTTTATCAAATATTATGTTTGTGTTGTATTCGCCCTTCAAATCCCTATGCTCTGTTAGGATTGATAAGACACCTTCTTTGTACAAGCTCAGTTTCTTCTTGGTTGCACATACACTCGAAGACACATTGAATAAAAGTAAAAAGTTAAAACGAAAGACTGAGAAAAGATTGTGCACGCCCTTATAAGTTGTATGTAGTATTCGTCCAAACACATACCAACTTATATATAAAATGTAAATTACAAAGCTAAAACGAAATCATTTCTTGATGACTAAAACCGGAAAAATGTACAAAATATTATATTCCATCAGGATAGATTTTTTATAAATTAAAAAATATTTTAGAATGTTATTTATTCATAAGCATTTTATTGATGACTAAAATAAAAAACATAAACTAGATATTATAGTCCATCAAAACAAACTTTGTATAAATTGAAAGATATTTTACAATGATATTACAACATATGCATTTCTTGATAACTAAAAATGAAAAATAAACTAGCTATGATATTCATTTGAACCAGACTTTGTATACATTAAACTATATTTTGTAATAACATTATAATATAAGCATTTTGTTGATGACTAAAACTGAAAAAATGAACTAGAACTTATAGTCCTTCATAACAAACTTTTAATAAATTAAAACTTTTTTTTTTTTGCAATGATAGTAGAACATAAGTATTTTCTTGATGCTAAAAATGGAAAATTAAACTAGATATTATAGTCTATCACAACAACCTTTTTATAAATTAAAAATATTATGCAATGAGTTGTAGATTGAATTTTTTTTTTCGTTTATGTATTCCTCCAAAATACATAAAATATTGTTGCATTGTCCAACTTCAAGATTAGAGGACATTTGTTGTTCTTCAATATATTGATCCTAATTTTGGTCGTATACAACACTTTTAAACCTAATTTGAAACCTTGCTACTTAGTAAGAATAAAAGGAATAGGTTGGTTTGTTTAGGAAAATTCTATGACTTCAACCACTAATACTCCTCACCAAATTGTTTCTCATATGCAATCTTAAAGCTCTTAAGTTCATGCTTGAATGCTAGTAGTTGAAAGTTAAAAAAGGACATGAGATACTCTATTTTGAAGGAATTGAGGAGAGAACTCTAAAATGTATGAAAATTCTCCGGTGTGTGAGCTTTGCAAGCCAACTTAGAAAAAACAAACATACTTGATACCTTAACTTTCTTTCATAATATCCTTGGGTTTGATAATCTATCTTGAACTAGCATATATTTCGTCAAAATATGATTTACTTTCAGAATTATGTACCTGATAGCATATTTTGCAACACACTATTCTGCAAGTGTACAGATCACTGCAGATGACAAGTAATAAATTATCAATCTCAAGGATTGCAGGCTCGAAATATAATTAAGCACTTTAGCACATATATTTTTACTACTATCTAGAAACTTTGATAAAAATGTTTGATATATTAAATTATGCAATTTCTGAAAATAAATAATTAAAAGGGAAATAAATGTTTAACTTAGAAAATATAGAAAAAATAGGATTCCAGGGCAATCCACTATGATAAATAATTATGCAAAACATTTGCTTAATCTAATTCCAATTTAATTTCCAAAACATGGGTTAATCATATTTATGTTATCAGGCGATTCTCTCGAATTCTAAACCATAACATAGAAATAAAAATCCTAAAGACTCCTCTCAGATGCGCAGAAAGAATTTTTACTCTTGATTAAAAACCTCATATTTCTAAACCCTTCAATAATTCGAATTCCTCTCAGATATTCAAATTATTGAATCTAATTATCCCTAAAACCTATTGATAACCCTAGACCTCTCAGTTCAAAGAACACCAATCAAATTGACATCAATGGCCAATATCAAGCAATTAATCAAAAACTCGGGATAATTAAAATGCAAATGAAAAGGGAAAATTAAATTAAATAAACGTTTACATAAAATTCATCAAGTTTCAAAACCCCAGATTTCCAAATGGATTTAGCCAGACATGCTAAATTCCATTAACACAGAAGAAGAAAGATACAAAAACAAAAGAAAACATGAAACCAAAAACCGTAGTCTTCGATCTTGAGTCTTCAGTCTTCGTACTTTTGAATTCTGCTTCGTTCTCTGCTTTTTCCCAACTCTCAAACTCTACAAATATGTTGAAGGGTCGTTTTTACACATTGGGAGCCTCTATTTATAACTATCTTTCCCAAATCCAAAAAGATATGGGATTTAAACGAATTTTCGACCTTTTTACCCGTTCGGCGACCCATAAAACACGAATGGCGACCGCCATTTTTTCACGCGGGTCGCCGTTTCTGTGCCGAATGAAATAAGGGAGAATTACGAAAACGACGACCCAAGAGCAAAATCAGTGACCGCCGTTTTTGTATTTTGGGTCGCCGTTCTTGTCACAAATGGTAATTGCACATTTTCGCCGATCTTTTCTCACTTCTTCCTTTTTCCGATGCAAACAAGCATCGATTGGCCCCATGGCACTCAGTCATATCCAGTAAACGGCTCAATTGTGCGTGAAACCTGCATAAACAACCCAAAACCAAACCAAACGTAATAATTCCTAAAGGAATATGAATAAGGCACAAAATATCACTTAACGATTTAATTCAAGGCAAATATCTGGCAGATTCACATCAGCAAAATGCACAAAATGAGTGTTTATCAATCCCCCAAACTTAAACTATTGTTCGTCCTCGAACAATGAGGAAAACAAATGAAAGAAAAGAATAAACACGAGGGGTGCATTTATTGATCAAAAATTGTTTCAGACACAAAGGGGATTGTGATTCCCACACCAACAACCGCAACAATCGCCAATTAAATGCAACAATTCACAGTTTCAATCTTGACCTCTAGAAATCTGCTTCTCACAAGATAGTGTATCACTCAAATTTTTACTCAAATTGCAAGACAGGCTAGTGTATACTCTCAAATTGTCAACTGTACATCTTCCCTACCATAGGCTTGCTCATTGTCTAAACTCTCTACTGACTTTGGGAATGCTAGAACAAAGATAAAAAAGATCTTTATTTTAGGTTCTAATGTAGGCACATTGGTGAAGGTATGGAATATTTGGCTAAGTGACTAATATATTCATCCTTATAACTTCATTCACAAAACTGACTCCTCATCACATACCATACTTATTAACTGACTTACTTACTTAAATAATCTAATAACCCACTCTTTTTTTATTTATTTATTTTATTTTTATGTATATGAATATCTATACAATACTAAGACTCATTAAAACACCATGCACACATTGTGCACTTTATTAAGCTACTCATTGGTACCCCTCTTTTTTTATATATATATAGCAATAGGACTATTGTCCACTACAAGACTTTGGACTATGTACTACCATAAACACTACTTTCATATTAGCACCTACCATCAACAGATACCCATATAACTCCATCCACACCTCCTATCATCCGGTTTAGAAAGAAAAGGCATATAAGCTCAACGGGTTTAGCAAAAGATTATGTAATGGGTTAGTGTTTGGGTTTTAATGAGGCTTATGAAACGATGGCCTAAGATCATTTCTAAGTTCATGACATTCCTCTACAGTTTTGAGACAGAAACCAAAGCAAGTTCTAGAGGTAAAGTGTACAGTGACATACTCTCAATCAAATGAACACAGGCTCAAATTCTCCCAGGCTAAGCATATCCTAGAGGCCAAAATCAATTCCGCAAAAATATGCACCTCATCAACTCATATAATTTTTCAATTCCCGGCACAGTGTAATAAAATAACAGAGTTCCCCAAGTACAGACTAGCTGAACAAATTAAACTAAAACAATAAAAGAAGCTAAAACAGAAAGCAACATAAACAAATATATTGCTGGTTTACTGATTCATATTAATACACATAGTGCAGTCTTAAATCAGGAGTCTCAAATCAGAAAAAAAAATAAAGAAAGAAAAGGTAAAAAGGGTAGAAACACACATCGCCCGATCACATCCCCCTCCCCCAAATTTATTTGATGCAAAGAATAAGTTTTGGGGAAAAAGATCACGGAGATGTGTGTGAGACCTCGACAAGCCCTCAGTGTGGTGGTGGCCAGTACTGCAAGAAGCGGGCCATGAACTGGCTCATCTGCTCCTCAGCCTCCTGCTGATGCTGCCACTCGGCCTGCTGCTGCTGCCAGTAAGCCTGCTGCGCTGCCTGCTGCTGCGCCCACTGCTGTCTCCGCTCGTCCTCAAATGACCGGCGGTGGGTCCACTCAGTCTGTTGTTGCTCCCAATGAGCCTGCTGAGCCGTCTGCAACTGCGCCAACTACTGCTGCTGCTGCTGCTCCTCCTCAAAGGATCGGTGATGAATCCACTCCTGCCGCTGCTCCTCCTCAAATGAGTGACACTCAATGGCATAAGTGGCCTGAGACTCAGACAAAGCCTGGAGCTGTGCGGTCCAATCGCCCCACTGCTGCTTGAGAGCGCTCAATCGCTCCTCGAATGCCACTCGGTGAGTGCGGCACTCATAGAAGATCGACGTCTCTCCCATGGACCTGCGGGATGATCCAGCTGGAGTCTCATCCTGAAATGGTTGCTCTGTAGCCCGCTCGGTATCCTGCTCCCTCTCTTCCTCGATCTCATGATCCTAGTCATCATCGTCAGACCGGTGAGGCCCGTCACGCTCTGCCTCTGCAGCCAGGGCCGCCTGTGTGCGGGCTGGGGTGTCCAAACACCAATTGTCACGGTAGAGGCAAATCCCTACATTAGTGAGCTCGGGATTCGACAGTGGAAAATGAGGACGCACTCGCTGGCAAAAGAAGTAGGGGGATGGCCGGTGGTGAGGAATCTGAGATCAGACAACTGCTGCAAAGTGAGCAGCTCGATCGGCTCGGCTCTCAGACGAGCAGTGGATATCTCCATCGAGAGTAGGAGATGCGTCCAAAGGCCCCCAATACAAATGTGACCTCGGGTGGCCGAGGTAGATCTCTTGGACTGCTGCAGAAATAACTGTGCAAAGTTGAGGTGCTTCTGATGCACCATGCAGTACATCCCGCATGGAGCTATTGTCTTTCCTGGCAAAGAGGGTGTGTGCCAGGATGCGCTGGATGATCCGAAAGACTGGGTTCCAGATCATGGTAGCTTTGGAAGTCCCCGACTCCTAGTCGGCATCAACGGTGCTGCAAAGCTGAGGCCAAAACACTTTAGCGTTGAACCTCTGTGATTTGTTATAGTCCCCGATGTTAGGGACTCTAAACACTCGGTTGATCTCCTAGACAGATAGATGCCGATCTTTGTTCATGGCTCGAAAGTTAGCACCTGCCAGAGTATTGTGGCCCACGGTGGTGAGAGTGAGAGAGCTCAGCACCTCCAATGTCAGTCTCTTGTAGGTAGGGGCCTCCAGATTCAGATTGGCCCCCACCCAATGCCCTCGAAAAGCTGCTTCACATTGTCATGGAGCCCCAATTCCTTAAGGGCATCTATGTCAATATATCGGGTGCCTTCAACCCCCCGCTGGACCAAGTGCTCAAAATTCTCCAAAAACTCCATCCCGTGGAGTTGTATACCCATGGATTCCGTCGTGATCTGGTAAGCAGCAGCGCGACGGCGGGGTGCCATAATAAACCTGCACACAAAGTAGTGAAATCAAAACCCAGCAAACTAAAGCAAAAACAAGAAAAATAAACTAAAATTGCAAACAAAATAAATCCCCAAGACTCAAATACATGCAAGTTCACTTTCCCAACTCAAGTCAGTAAAATAGGCAATTTCCACAACTCTCAACCCCACAATCAAATACTACATTCCCAAACTCAACCAAGACTTCAAATCCAAATTAAACTCAAACCTAAACAAATCCATCTCCAAAAGCGATTCAGCTAATCAACAAAAGCAAATAAAATTCTAATAGAGCTAGAGGATCAAATAACATAGGTAATTTAATCAAATAAGCATCAATACTCAAATCCCCTAAACTCAAAGCCCTAAACACAATTTAATTCAAAACCACAAATTTGAAACCCTAAAACATAAATTTGAAAATAATAATACTAAATTGACACTTCAATTGACATAATCGAGCACATGAAACATTCAATTTGTCAATTCAACACAAATAGCACTCCAACATACTCAATTCATGTCCAAGAACAAAAATTACCAACAATTATGACAAATTCGACTCACATTATCGACGAATATATGAATTAAAATGCAAAAACTCGAAATAAAAAGCTAGAACGCGAAGATTACCTTGAATTTGAAGCAAAAATTAAAAAAAAAACTTGGAAACCCTAGAAATTGGGGAAAATCTCTATTTTGGATTAAATTGGATAATCCAATCGGATAAACTCCTTGATAATATGATGGGCAAGCAATGTGCGAGAGGAATTTGTGAGATTATGTGTGTGGTGAGAGTAATTTTAGAGAGAAGGAAGAAGATTTTTGTGGGTTTTTTTGTTTTTTGAAAAAGGGGAGAAGAAAAGTGAGGAGAGAGAAGGGAGATATCGATTTAAACAATTATTTTGCAAAAACAGCAATCCGGAAACAAAAACGGTGACCGCCATTTCTATCCCGGGTCGCCGAATTCGTGCCGAACCAAAAATGCAATTTAGTGCAGATTCGACGATCAACTTACATTTTCGGCGATCACCGATTCTATCCCGAACGAAAAATAAAAAATTTTCAAAAACGGCGATCGAACTAATAAATTCAGCGGTCGTCGAATCTATTTTCTGGTCGCCATTTTTGTGTCAAACCTGGAATTTTTTACGACGAACTTGGCGACCCGTAATTCACGTACGGCGACCGCCGTTTATGTATTCGGGTCACCGAGTTCGTAATTTCCAGCAATTCTCCGCATTTCCAACTCGTTTCCTGCACCAAACAAACTCAATAACCACAAGTGAACGTAAAACATGAAAATGGGGAGAAATGACACAAATTTAAACATCTAGAAAGCAATAAAGGTTGGGTTGCCTCCCAACAAGCGCTTTATTTAATGTCTGTAGCTAGACACAACAGCATTCACCTAAGGATCAGCCAAATGAATTTGACAGACAAAAAAGACTGGCTCAGAATGCACATATTTCTTGACTCGCTGACCATTAACAGTAAAAGTATTTTCATCAGAACCAACTAGCTCAAACGTACCATTGGAGTTTATCTTTTGAATAGAGTATGGGCCAGTCCATCTAGACTTCAGTTTCCCAGGGAACAGACGCAAGCGAGAATTGAAAACAAGTACCTGATCGCCTGGGGCGAAGTCGCGGCTTCGAATGCGCTGATCATGGGACTTCTTGGCGCACTCCTTGTATAGCCTCGAACTCTCATAGGCTTCGGTCCGAAATTCTTCAAGCTCAGTGAGTGGAAGACACCTCTTCTCTTCTGCAGCCTTCAAGTCCCAATTGATCTTCTTTACAGCCCAGAATGCCCGATGCTCCAATTCCATCGGCAAGTGACATGACTTCCCAAACACCAACTGGTATGGTGACATACCTATCGGAGTCTTGAAAGCTGTCCTGTATGCCCACAAAGCATCATCGAGGCGAGTAGCCCAATCCTTCCTAGAAACCACTTATTTCTATAGGATCTGTTTGATCTCGCGATTGGCTAACTCTGCCTGCCCATTGGCCTGAGGATGATTGATCGATGCTAAATCTGCATACAAATTATAGCAAAGGGCAAATAA
>JAPKLW010002993.1:0-25095 GCA_026898455.1 Plectranthus barbatus | reverse complement strand
AGCTGTTATGTACGTGAATGAATTCTTTGCATGATATTTGGGCGGTAATTGTTCTATTTGGGCGGGATGACTACAGTGTTTGACGTTTTTGTTTTAGTATATTAGTATAGATATATAGATAGATAGAGATAGATAGGTACCTCCTTTTTTCTATTATAGCTCTCAATTTTCCAAGCACGTGGCCTCTCTCATTGGTTGCTAGCACAACACAACAAAAAAAACTCTATGCTGACTAGACATTTGTAAGAATTATTGATTCTGCCCATCATAGGGCTGGCAATTCGTGAGTATTGAGTTATTATCGTGTTGACCCGTTAAGAATACAAGATTTCGTGTCGGATAGTGTTATATGATAATATATCGTGTTATCCAATAATTATATCGTGTTCGTGTCGTGTTGTGGTCGTGTTATCCATTATTTATTTGTTAAAAGATTTTCGTGTTCGTGTCGTGTTCGTGTCAGATTCGTGTCAATATCGTGTTAACATGTAATAATCATTTCGTGTTACCAGGTAATTATCGTTTAAACTTGTAATTATCAGGTTCTTAACAGATAATTATCGTGTTCGTATTCGTGTCGTGTTTTGTCGTGTTCGTGTCGCATTGTGTCGTGTTTAACCCCGATATTATCGTATGAGTTCGTGATGTGTTATCGTGTCGTGTTAGAAATTGTCAACCCTACCATCACACCACACCATTGTATAAAAAATAAAAATTCTACCCACAAATTTGTAGATAATGTGTTGTATTTTATATTTATAATAAGTTTAAGCTGCTCAATGATTGGAAACTATAATAAAAAGGTCTGATTTCAATTCAAACCCGTGATACAGCTTGTAAGAAGAGCTGTCACAAAATAAATTAATAATTAAAATGCCGTGTAAGAAAAGCTGTCTTCAAATCTATTATATATATATAAGTAAGATATTTCAAGAAATTATGAAAATATCATTTTTCCGCCAAAAAATATTACATCATATTATTATTTTATTAATTTTTTTCTTTTTAAATTTTATCTAATCCATCTATATTTTATCCATATATATATATATCCTTAAATCACTTAATTATGTGACAATTAATAAGTGATAAATATAGAGATATAACAATATTTAACTTATTATCAAATTTATCTCATTCATAAAATACTACAACCTATAACCTATTTTTTTTAATCTATTATTAAGATAATATCTTATTGATCTAAATAAATTATAGGTATACAATAGATTATAAGTTAGAGGATATTATTTGTGCCAAATTTTTTTTTTTTAAATTACAAATATCTTTCTTTAAGAGTTATTTTTGTTTTAGGTTAGAATTTCAAACGATAATATAAATTAGGTGAAAACTTGATCATAATTCTATTATGTTGGATCATTTTTTCGGAAGGTTGAATTATAGAGTATATAGTCTCACACTTATATTTATGAATATACTAGACTTGATTTTTGGTGCAAAGAGTTTTGAGTTAGATAGTAACTTTAATTTTTAACAGCCTAAATTGTAATACATAAATTGAGAATAAAATTTACGGGTATTAAACTTTATATATTTATATATAGAGATTGGATCCGGTGATAAACATTCCCCCCATGATAAAATGATAAAGCCGCTTGAGTACCTATACAATATTGCTTGGTTGTGTTTTAGTTGTTGTTTGATTGTATTTCAGTTGTTGCTTGATCATTTGTTGCTTGATTGCGTTTTAATTGTTGCTTGATTAGATATCAACCATTGATTTAATTAGATCTAATGGATGAGATTCATTCATATTTTTATTGTATTTATTTATTATCATTTGATCTCATCCTTATATATATATATATATATATATATATATATATATATATATAATGTGTGAATTAAAGTTCATTCAAATGACCTACTGTAACTCGAAATCATGACCTATTGAACAATAGTAATATATTAACTACTTTCGTTTCGCGTTTTGAGTGATTTTATATTTTTCTAATCCTCAAACACATACATTATAAAAAAAGTATTTAAATAATGAAATTTAATTATGCAAAGATATATGTAAATATATAAGAATATAAACTAATATATTTCACATAAAAATATTTAGTCTATTATTTAGTGAGAAATGCATTTTCACATTTTATAAATGAATTTCACGAGGGAAAGAAAGTAAAATTTTAATTATATTTATCTAAATCTACAAATATATAGATATTAATATATTGATAAAGCAAAGTTAGACAAATGAAGAGGAATGTTCCGAATATTATTTAAATATATAATCAATTGATTATAATTAAAACGCTAACTGCGACACTCCTGATTGATAACTCACTCAATCTAATTATATTATATATTATTATTCATTAGTTTTATTCGGTAAAAAAGAATTATCCAATTTCACCATATATTATTAGCAAAGATATGAGCTCAACATGCATAAAATTCTCTATAATATAATAACTCATGACTTTCTAATATCATACATAAAGATTATTATAATAATGTATTTGCAACATGATTTGAGATGTATAGGAACTTAAGAACTACCCAAGTTTCTAATTTTTCAAAAAATATATTTTGGCCTTAATTCGTACAATTCTTAATTGTCTACAATTTATCTATTATGATATATTCATTTAATATAATCATTTGTTAATTTTAATTTTTTTTATTAATAATATTATAAATGATATCTCTTCTTAAAATTATGATAATGTCTAAATTTATGCTTATATATGTGGATTAATATAATGATGAACCTTCAAATATATTCATTTAAAAAATTTACTTTTTAGAAAATCTTAGCAATAGAGATTATTAAAAGATAAAAATCCTAATAATAAGTATTTTTCACTTTATCCCAATTATGTGGTTTCGTATTTTTTTTACGACGCTCCCGCTGTTGCTGATGCAGGTATCTGAGATTTGGATGAATTATTTAAATGGATATGAATGTTCAGAAGCAATTCTAATTTTGAATTATAAAAATTACTAGACGATAGTCGAGCGGTTGAGTAAGGTTTTAGTAGAATAATTATGGGTGGAGTTGAATTGAGTATATGATCAGATTCGAGCTCAAGTTTAAAAAAAAAATGATGAGCGAGCTGGAGCGGTTCGATTTTGTTAATTATTTTTTAATTTTAATGAAAAACTAAATATCCACATGTGCTATATAATGATATATGTAAAAGGTATAGAATAATACCAATAACTTTATATTATAAATTCTGAAGAAGTCATAAAGTTTACAAAGTAAAATTATAACACACTTTATTCTAAAGTTTATTATTATTATTATTATTATTATTATCACAAACTGATTTTTTTAGGAGATTTTGTTTTGTATTTTACTATTTTGAATATAACAAATAAATTGAACTGCATGCACACAATGAATTTATAATATATTTTTGTTTGCCTCTTGGGGTGTAGTGGTAAAAATTTCTGTTTGTGACCAAGAGTTTATGAATTCGAGATTTTCTGAGATATCTGGATTTGTAAGTTTAAATAAATATAATTTTTTCCAAAAGAAATTGTCATTTAAAAAAAATATTTTATGAATAAAACTTCTATTTTCTTATAATTTATACCTCTCATCTGTTCTAACAAAATTATTGTAAAACAATTCTATAAGTTTAATGTTAGTTTTTATACAAAATACTCTCTTCATCCAATTTTAATAGTTTTTTTTTTTTCATTTTCGTACGTCCCAATTTAATAGTCATATTTTTATAATGGTAACTTTTTCACACTCAACAATTAAATATTAATTTCACTCAACTTATTCTACACTCACATGTCTTGCTTATTGTGTCCAAACTAAATCAAACTATTAAGAAAGGACAGGGGAGTTTAATATATTTTTTTTATTTATACTTCTTTGATTGATTTTATGATCAAATATATTTTAAAACATTATATTTAGTTATTTGTATGGTAAGGTAAGTTATCAAGAATACTCGTGTTGGTAAGATTTTTTTAACTTTAAGCCGATAAAAATTACAAAAAAATTTACTTTTTAATTTGAAAACTAATTATTTTTAATGAAATTCCAATAAATGAATTGGGGTGCGTGCAAAATCTGGTAGATGCTCTTCTTTAAAAAAAATACTCCCTCCGTCCCACCTCAATTGTCCCACTTTCCTTTTTCGTCCGTCCCACCTCAATTGTCTCATTACTTAAAAAGGCAACTTTTTTACACTCAATAATAAAATATTAATTCCACTCAACTTACTTTACACTCACACACCTTGGTAATTGTGCCCAAAGTCACCGGGACAATTCAGCCGGGACGGAGGGAGTAATAAAAATTGGTAGATTCTTAAAATTTTAAAAAGTTTCGTGTATGGGAAGGGCTGCTGATAGTTGGGCCAAGTATTTGCATGAAATTTACTTGGTTGGCGGCTAAAATGAGCGGGAGAGTAAGATTTGCTACAGTAGTCCATTGCTTTTGTTTAGTATATTAAGTAGATTTAAATTATCTTAATGAAATAATAAATTAATGAAAAAATTTTAAATTATATTAAGTTTGATATGGTTCGTGAGCGATTTAGAATTGATTTAAAATTGAATTTGATAATATTCGTGAGTGTATCGAGTCGAGTGTCATGAAGCTCGACAATTACTTAAGTAGCTCACTGCTCGAGCTTCAGCACGAATTGATATTAAAATTTTTTTTTTAGTCAAATCCGAGTAACTCACAATCTAGTTTATTCATACTCAATTTTAGATTCTAAGCAAGGGTACGGTTTAAAGAAAGTTTTTAACGCCTAAAGATTGAGAAAAATTGAAAAAAAAAAAAAAAGAAGATAAAAGACATTAATAATAGATTGAAAAAGAGTGAAAAAAAAAAATAAAGGGAGCGAAAAATTATGTGTAAGATTGAAAATGTTGACTGTAACGAATTTTAAAAATTTTGGCAATTTTTTGGCAGTCCACAAGGTGATAATTTGATACCGATTATACTGTTATAAGGTGATTGGTGACATCTTTTTGTACAACTAATGCTTAATATTTTTTTGTTTGGGATGCCGTGGTAAAATTTTTGCATATAATGGATAAATTAATTACACGTACTAATAAATTATAATTTTTTTATTTTTATAATTTTTATTAATTTTTATATCAAAATCAAACGAAACGGATAGAGTATTTAGTATATTAGACTGGTTAGTATATTAGAATATTTTAACCTTTTCTTTTGGAAATATTTATTATTATAATTCAATCTACATATTTGATTTTATTATAAAAAAATGTTTATTTTTATTTTATTCTTCTGAGGTGTATATTAAGAAAATAATAAATATGATAACTAGAAAAATAAACGAACAAGATTTACAAAATTAAAAGAGATTTAATAAAAATCTACAAACAATAGAAAAAGCGAGGTTGACTAATAACATAAACTATTGTGGAAACACGTATATCCTGTAACAATTTAATTTTATAATTGTTTTCGCATATAATCCATACGTTATTTAACCATTCAATTTTCCGAGAAGTGTTATCTTTCATAATTTTGCACTTTTAAGCTAATCATTTTTTATTATTTAAAAACAATTATAGTATCGAGAATCATCCAAATTTTTTTTACACATATGGTAACATGTTTCAATTAAGAAAAATTAATTTTTGAAACAAAATTTCATGCACATTATATAATTGATATTTTTGTGCATGCAGTTGACTCGCTTCAGATGTGGTGGAGTGAGCTTAGGTTTCAAAACCCACCACCACGTCGTAGATGGGTTAGCCGCCGCCCACTACATCACCACGTGGTCGGAGATCGCCCGCGGCCTGACCCCAACCGCCCGCCCTTTCTTGGACCGTCGTCTACTCTGCGCGCGCAACCCGCCGCAGCCGCAACACCCTCACATTAAGTACCAGATCCCTCCATCACTCCAAACCTCTCTAGACATGTCGGAGACCTCATTCAAAATGTTCAGACTGAGCCGCGATCAGATCAACACCCTCCAACAAAAATGCAATCACCACCACCACCACGACGGCGGCGAAAGAAACAAGAGGAGCTACAGTTACTCCAAGTACGAGACGATCGCCGGCCATGTGTGGCGCACCGTGTGCATGGCTCGCCGGCTGCCGCATGATCAGGTTTCCAAGCTGCGGCTCCCCGTGGACGGACGCGGGAGGCTTCGCCCCCCGCTGCCGCCACATTTCTTCGGAAACGGGATCTTCTACACGACGGCGGTCGCTTCGTGTGGAGAGATAGTGTGCAGTCCACTGAGATTCACGGTGGCGAAAGTCCACGAGGCGGTGGCGCGGATGAACGGCGATTACATGAGATCGGCCCTGGATTATTTGGAGATGGAGCTGCCGAAGGCGCAATGCGTCGTGCGCAACTTGAGATGCCCGAATTTCGGCATGACGAACTGGATTCGTATCCCGCTTTACAAAGTGGATTTTGGATGGGGTGAGCCGGTTTTTATCGGACCGGGCGAAGCTACGCTTGAAGGAAAAAGCTTTGTTTTTGATGATCTTGAAAATGAGGGGGGCGTGCAATTTATGATAACGCTGCTCAAATCGCATATGGAGCTCTTCGAGAAGCTCATTTATCTTTATATTTGATTTTTCTTTGTTTGTTTGTATTTTTTGTTTGTGAGATGTTTGAAATGGTTGTTTTTTTGAATTGGGAAAACTATGAAAAATACCCTAAACTATTAGTCAACTATGAAAAATACCATATTGTTTCTCCTTCCTTGAATTATACCCTAATGTTTCATTTTTTCAATTAAAAATACCCTCAACTATAAAAAATAGAGTGGAAACCTTAAATAGCCTATTTGACTATATTAAAACCTTAAATAGCCAATATTATGTACACATTCAAGAATTAACCATTTTCCAGAAATATCCTCATTTTTTGAGATTTAATAATATTTTTTAGTTTAAATATTTTTATAAAAACACAAACAACACAAACACAATATAAAAAAAATTACCAACTCGCAAAAAATATATTTAATTTTTTATTTATATTAAAATAATTTTAAAGAATTCAAATTATTTGAAGAAAGTAATTAAAAGTAAAATTTATTGACTTGTTATATTATATACCCTAATTGGGAAGGATGAACCCTAGGTTGAACTTATAAAATTAATTTAAATTATAACAAATTAAATTTTTAATAAATTAAAATTATAAAGTAATTAAATAAAAATTAATAATTTCAGTTTTTCATAAAATTCAAAACCATATAAATATTAAATCAATAATAAGGATATTTTGGTCAATTTTTATTATTTTGGCTATTATTTGAATGTCTAGATAAGAATGGCTATTTAAGGTTTTCATATAATTAAAGTGGCCATTTTCATATATTTCCTCTAAAAGATACCCCAAGTTTTCTTTATCACTGAATTATACCCTAATATTAGGGATGTCAATCGGGCTAACCCGTCGGGTTTCGAGTCAGTCCTATCGGGCTGCGGGTTAATTGGTCCGGGTAAAATCAGGCTGAAATTTTTTCGGACTAAAAAATGTGACCCTATCCCTAACTCATCGGTTTTCGGGCTAGCCCGTCGGGCCAATGAATTTATTAATTATTTTTTATTTTTAATACCTTTTCACTCTTTTAATATTTTAAATAATAAAAAAATTAACAAAATATTACTTTTCTCTTATAAAAAATACAAAACACATCAACTCTTATATAATGATTAATTTAACTATTCAAAATATATTATTTTTTATTTTAGCAATATTTAAATATATTTTAAATTCGTAAGTAAATAAACTTAACTATGTATTGAATACTATTTGAACTAAATACAATTATATAACTTAAAATTTAATTAATATATATGATCTTAATTATCAAAAGTAGATTTTTGTACTAATTATGATAGATATATTAATAAAAAAAAGTAACCGGGTTAATCGGGTCAACCCATCGGGTTTCGGGCTTTGGGTTATTTGGGTTAATTTTTTTTCGAGCTAAAATATTTTGACCCTAACCCGTATTTTAGCTCGGGTTAATCGGGCCAATCTGCGGGTTTCGGACTAAATTGACATCCCTACTAATATTTGATTTGATGTTAAAATTTTTATGAATCATAAATTAAATAGTGTGTGACATTTTCATTTCTTTGGTATATATGTGGCATATATTGTATTAAAATTTTAACATTGTTAGCGACGTAGGGTATTTTTAATTGACAGAAGCAAATGTTAGGGTATAATTCAATGATATGAGAAACTTTTGGATATATTTCATAGTAAAGGGTATTTTTAACGGGCAAAATGAAACTTTAGGGTATAATTCAAGGAAAAGCAAACATTAGGGTATTTTTCATAGTTGACCAATAGTTTAGGGTATTTTTCATAGTTTTCCCTTTTGAATTTTATCAATTCAGGATCCGAAATATTAATTCTCAATTCAGGACCGGAAAAATCATACAAATCTCAATCCAAGATCTGAATATCAAGTCTTGGATTGAGAATGTTTGATCTTTCGGGTTTTGAATTGACAAATCATCTTTGAGGTTTTGAATCGATAATCAAATTATCTTTTGGATTCTGAATCAGCAATTCTCTTTTTTTAGTGTAGTCTATTCAGGAGAAGTTAGATAGTTTAGTTATCAATTATGAATTCTTAATTAATGATATGAAATATTATTAAATTTTTAATTCTAAAATGGGTATTATAATTTGAATTGAGAATTTTATAATTTTTTGGTTTTGCACGTATTGAATGGAGAAATAGAGGTCCGTAAGTGAGACCCATATTGTTTTATGAGAATGCGAAGTGGATTCGCCCAAGAAGAGCATTTCGAGCACCGATCGATCAAGGGGAGCTGGGTAAAGTAGTTCGAAGAAGGAGTAATTCGCTCAAGAGGAGTCCGATTTGGTCAAGCGGTGATTTAATGAGAGAAGTCGATGCAACGACAATATTGGGTGAACTATCTAATGGTTGGGAAAAGCCATTGAATGATGAGGAGTTATGATGGCGAGCTCTCCGGGAAATAGATAAAAACGTACGCGGGAGACCAGGGATGCATTTATTGTCACCTGGAGGAAATATAGGGGGCGTTAGGGATCGAGTAGAGCTTATAAACACCTGTTGTAGAGCTTACATATAGGTTTACTGGCAATTTAAGTTAATAAAATTCAACTCTCTGCGTTCTTTCTTTTAAAAAACAAGCTTATTGAGCTGGTCGTTCCGACAGTTTTAAAACATATTCTATCAAACTATTTTTTGCACTTCAATATTTTTATCCTAAAAGTTTTTGGGGCCTCAATCCGATAAAAACACCCTCAAAATTTGGCGCCCACCGTGGGGACCTGAGAACGAAAGATTGTGCTAACCTTTATTGCAGGAGATGGCTGACGATGTAAACAACGTCAACACCATTAGGGTTGACATGGAAGGAACCGCATCACCGACAGGGGCGGGCAAGGGAGCTGACCCAGGTGCCGGACGGGGAACATCCACGGGAGCTGGACGAGGACGACCTCCAGCGGCAGGACGTGGGATGACTCAGCCGTCAGGCCGCCATGAGACCGTAGACGACCTCCGACGAGCCTTCAATATCACGCCACTCGCCGAGCTGGTGTTTCTTCCACCACCATCCTCTGTTTTGCAGGAACCCTAAGTAGCACAGTTGGTCACCCAGGTTCAGACAGCGCGTGGTATGATGGAAAGAATGGAAGCTCAAATGGAGGAGATGAATTGGAGGCTCGAGCTTCTTGATCGATAAAATCGGCGGTTGCAGCATTAGATCAATACGCAGCCGATTGTCGAAGAGCCAGAGAGTGTCGATAGAGAATGCCAGACCACAACAAGGGACTTGCAGGCAGAATATAACGAGGCAATAGGAGCCGGATCAGGACGCGCGACCCCCAGAACCCCAGTAGAGAACCCGCCGGTGCGGACAAATCAGACGGCAGGGGGCACTCCATCAGATAACTCCACTCTGGCATAGATAAAACGACAGTTCAAGCAACGACTAAGCTATTTTGAGTCCCTTATTGCCAGAGTTTCCGATCTCCCACCACCAGAGAAGATGATCTCGAGGGAGAGTTATGCGGAATCACCATTCATGTCGGCGATCTTTGAGGCGAACTGCCAGATCGATTCACTCCACCCAGTTTCGCACTCTATGACGGAACCAATGATCCAGAGAACCACGTGGCAGTGTATAAGCAGAAAATGTTCGCGTTAGCAATCCCAAGTACACAACGAGAGGCTTGCATGTGTAAAAGCTTCAGCTCGAGCCCCACCGGACCCGCACTCCAGTGGTTCATTAATCTACCAAGGAGGTCCATATCTGCATTTGCTGAACTGCACCAGTTATTCCTCCGGCAGTACTCGAGCAGCTGGCAGCTTGACAAGCACCTCGATGATCTATATGCAGTAATTCAGAGGCCAAACGAACCCCTAAGAGTAGGGGTGGCAATTCGTGCGGATCAGATCCTTATCGTGTCAATCCGTTATCGATCCGATCCGTTAAGGTCAAATCCGTATTTGATCCGTTAAGAAAAATTAAAATCCGTATCCGTATCCGATCCGTTAAGCTCAAATTCGTATCCGCATGAATCCGATCCGTATCCGTTAAGGATCCAATAAGTATCCAATCTGAATGATCCGTTATGTATCCGATCCGATAAGAATCCAAATCGGATTAATTCAATAAGAATCCATTTCAATATACACAATTATAATCCAATAAGAATTTGATAAGATAATACAAAATATTCATATTTGATTGTTCAAATAATGTGTTTGATAAATAAATAAAACTGCAACTTCATTTGAAACTAAAATCCTCAATCAAATATCCGAAGATACATAGATAAATCTTAAATTCCAATTCTAATACTCATTTCTAAATACTGATCAATCTTTCACCTTAGTCGTCAATACTCCACTAACAGTTTTGTGGGAGAAAAATATTAATTAAAACTTTAAGATTTATAACAAATAAAATAAATTATAATAAATACTTTCAATCTACCATGGTGAAATTGAAAGAGTTGAGACAATGAATGAGAATCTACAATTCTTTCATCAACATTAAAATTTAAGATCTCACCTTTTAGTTAATCCGTTGATACAACTTAATTGAAAACTTGAAGTTGAGAAAAAAAGAAAGTTATTAAATTATGATAGTAGAAGAAAATAAATATTAAAAATATAATTAATAGATAAATAAATACATTTTTTTGGTGGTGAATTAATAAAATGGGACACGAACAATGAAGAACCAAGAGATTTGAGTTTTTACAGAATTTTAAATCTATATTAATATATCAAAATCAATTAATTAATTATTATATTTAAAAAATAAATAATTTTTATTAATTTATTAACGGATATCCGTATCCGATCCGAATCTGATCCGTTTAATGAATTATCCGATCCGATCCATATCCAATCCAAATCCGATCCGAAATTTTCGTGTCCTTATCGTGTTGATCCGATAAGGATCCATATCCGATAAGCCTCAATCCGTATCCGTTATTATCGTGCGAATTCGTGTTGGATTATCGGATTGGATCAAAGATTGTCACCCCTACCTAAGAGCATACCTGCCTTAACAAATAGTTGGTGGTCGTGCCAAATTGTCTAAACAGTACTGTAGTACGAGCTTTCACGAAAGGTTTGGACGTGGATTTAGATCTTTATCGTGAAATATCTATCTACCCCTGCCAAACTATGGACGATGCACTCAACCGGGCATGGGCACTGATCAAATAGGAGGAGGAGCCCTATAGGAAGGCATGTCGAAGTGGGGGAAAATCAACTACGAGAGAGGAGCAGCGGCTTGAACCCCGTGAAAGGCATCCGCCAAGGTTGCATCCCTACAGAAGACCGCCGCAGGTCAATAGCTTGAGTTCATATGTGCCTGAATATACCCTCTTAATCGCACCAGCGGATTTAGTCCACAATGTACTATGCCAGATGCTAAAAAAGGTAAAATGGCCCCAGAAGATGAGAATCGACCCCTCTATGAGAGATACCAAGAAGTTCTGCGATTTTCACAATGATCATCGGCATACTATCGCAGACTACCGAGCACTGCGGTTAGAGATAATCGAGCTCCTTAAAAAGGTGTTGTTGGTCGAATTCCTGTCAGACAAAGAAAAACGGACATTGAACCGGGATAAGCAGCTCGAACAGCCGCGGGGAAATAGAGAACCAACTAACAAACCATCGGCTCCGGTCCGCACCATAAACTGTATTACTAGTGGGTCAGAGATCAACGGCATCACCAGGTCAGCCACCAAGAAAGCCCGGAGACTAACTCGCAAGGAGGCCCTGATGCCTCGGAGCAACCCGACGCATGCGCCAATCAAGTTCACAGATAAGGAAGTGTTGGGGCTCGATCATCCACACAAAAACGTGCTAGTGATTTATTTGCAATTATTGGACTGCCTTGTTAGGCGAATTTTGGTCAATAACGGGAGTTCGGTCAATATCTTATTCATGCACGCTTTGAAAGAGATGGAAATCCCAAAAGAGAAGATAGTGCGAAGCCAGACTCCGCTGATTGGTTTCAACGGGGGAGTTCAAATGACCGTCAAGACGGTGACTCTGCCTACTTACTGCAGAGGAGTTTATCACAACGTCTCTTTCATGGTGATCGAAGCGCCAAGTGCCTACAATGCCTTGTTGGGAAGGCCCTGGCTCCACCAACTCAAAGTTGTCTTCTACTTACCATCAAGTCAAGAAGTTTCCTACTCCAAAGGGGATACATACGATCAAAGGAGAACAAAACACTGCCAAAGAATGCTACTACACAAGTTTCAAGGCCATTTGTTTGCAAAATCATTTTCCAAGCAATCCGCCGATACCACCGCCAGGCACTACAAAAAAAATGATGTATAGCCAAGACAATAGTTGTTGCTATATATATATATATATATATAAATTATCACTAAATCAAGGTAGTGACAATTTTTGTGTTCGTCACTATGTCGTGGCTACTTGATAGTGGCTAAAAGTTTTAGTAACAACAGTAAATAATCATCACTATAATTTATGTTATAGTGACACTTGTGTTTGTCACTAGAATATATTGTTTTAACAACAAAAAGATATTATCACTATTTTTTAATTTATAGTAACTCAATTATTATTGTCACTATTTTTCCTGTTTTATAGCTACCCAAAATTATTATCACTATTATTTATATATATATAGTGACAAATTATTTATTTCACAAAATCTTATTTTAAAAAATAAATATTTTTAATTAGTAACCTGCCGGAATCCGAAACATGGTGGCCCGGTCGCACTGCACGAACCCGAGACCACGTTGCATGGTTCGGGCTTGCGCTTGGTCGCACAAAGCCGAATCCGCCCCCTATCTGGTCAGGTCGCACTGACCCTCGCACCTGGACTAACCACCACAAGCCACCCTGCCCGTCTCTGAACTTGCCGCCTCGCACCCGGACCACCACAAGCCAAACCCGAGCACACCGTGTCCTGCAATGCCTGATTGCACCAGGCAGGCAGGCAGGGACTCCACCACCACACACACCAAGCCGGATCCAAGCCCCCCACCCAGCCAGGTCACACCACACCTCGCACCTGGTCCATCATGAAGCCAAACCTGCCCTGGCCTGCCTGCACAACATCTGAGCCGCCTCCTGCAGGGATCAATCAAAAATAAATGAATATACATGTAAGTAAGAGGAATTGAACACAGTACCTCACAGTAATTATCCATTACCTCAAACCAATACACCACAAATCAATTTGTTGTTGAAAAATGACAATTAATTTACTTATTCCACTATTTTTAAAAAGTAAATTTTGACTTAATCAAACTTCTTAATTTTGAAATTAGGCAAAATAGTTTCTCCATTTTTCATTATTAATTTATATTTGGAGTGTTTGTTATGTTATAATTTTGAGTTTATATAAATATTTGTTGATTAAAAACTAAATGTTTCTTAATTCCACAAAATTATATATTCAAATATCAATTCACTTCACTCATATTTATACTCTAATTAAATATTATAATAATAAAATATTATAATTAATTCCATTCACATATAAACATTTATATTTTATTACACATTCAATATTGTATAAAAAGTACAATACAATTTATTAAATTGCATGTAGTATAATTAAGGAGTTTTATCAATTCAGGACCCGAAAGATTAATTCTCAATCCAGGACCTGAAAGATCAAAAAAATTCTCAATCCAGGACCCGAAAGATCATACAATTCTCAATCTAGGACCTGATATTGATGTCCTAGATTGAGAATTGAATGATTTTCGGGTCCTGGATTGACAAATCATCTTTCGGGTCCTGAATCGATAATTAAACTATCTTTTGGGTCCTGAATCGACAATTTTCCTATAATTAAGGAGTTGAAAAATTAAACGATTAAAAAACAAATAATTAATTTTATTAATCAGAATAATGAATAATTAAAAATTGAAACACTTTAAAGTATTTATAATTTTTAATTAGGTATGATTGAGATTTCAAATATGATTAATAATTTTAAAACTCGAGGAAAATAGTCGAGTTAATATAAAATATAACTTAGATATTTTTTAATCATAAAATATTATTATTCTTATATATTAGTGACATTATTTAAAATTATCATAAATTGTGTCTTTTGTTGTGAAATAAGTAATTAATGTTATAAAAGTATTTTTGATCGTAAAAATATTATTTTCACTAACTATAGTGACAATAAATACTAATATTATTAATGAAATTGTCACAAATTAAGGTATTTTCAGTCAGAAAAATATTATTGTCACTAACTATAGTGACAATAAATACTAACAATTTAAGAAATTATCACAAAATAGGTATTATTAGTCACAATATTATTGTCACTAATTACAGTGACAAAAAATACTAACAATTTATGAGATTGTCACAAATTATAATTTTTGTGATGACAAAAATTATTGTTGTTGTAAATGCATTTTTAGTCACAAAAATATTATTGTCGCTAACTTTAGTGATAAAAAATAGTGACAACATGTAAAATTGTCACAAATTATATTTTTTGTGACGAAAAAAATAATTATAGCTGTAGATGCATCTTTAGTCACAAAATTATTATTGTCGCTAACTTTAGTGATAAAAAATATCGACAACATATAAAATTGTCACAAATTATATTTTTTGTGACAAAATAAATAATTGTTACTGTAGAGGTATTTTTAGTGACAAAATTTTAATTATCACTAGCATTATCGTCGCTACAAGCTATTTTTCTTGTAGTGAGGGGAGTTTGACGAAATAGTAGAAGTGGAACTCAATCCCGCGGATCCTAGCAAGAGAACCAACATTGGAAGCGGGCTAGACCACATAGTTTGCACGTACCTCGTGGGGAGAACAGTTCGAACGAGCTATTCGCCTGAATTTCGAGGTGACAAACAATGAGGCGGAGTACGAAGCATTAATCAGAGGAATGCAACTTGCAAGAGAACTCGGAGTCCGCCACCTGCAAGTTCAAGATGATTCGCAGCTGGTGGTACTGCAAGTGGACAATCAATACCAAGTAAAAGATCCGAGGCTGCTAAAATATCGCCATTTCACCCGAGCCATTAGCTGCAAGTTTGAGGACTTTGATATCAAGCACATAGCGAGGGAAGAGAATAATGAAGCAGATGCACTTGCTAACTTCGCATCCTTGAAGCAGGAGAAGCACGCCAGACTGATTCCCATAACGTGGGTCGAAGAGCCTGTTGTCATGGAAGAAATGAAGGAGGTACATGAGATAGGGCTAGAGGATTCATGGATCGGACCAATATTTTGATACATTAAGGAATGAATTGCCCCGGGAGGTAGAATGGAAGCTCTTCGACTAGCAAGGATGGCAACAAAGTACATAATTCACGACGATCAGTTGTACTGGAAGTCGATAGAAGGGCCACTCCTAAAATACGTAACTCCGAGCGTGGCACAAGGAATTCTGATGGAGATACATGAAGGAGATTGTGGAAGCCACCAAGGGGCTCGTCCCCTAGCCCATACGGTTATATCTGCTGGGTTTTATTGGTCGACTTTGAGGAAAGACGCAAAAGAGTATGTACGGAGCTGCGTAGCCTGTCAAAGATTTGAGATCATCTCGCAAAATCATGCGAAAACTCTTCACGTTTCGACTCCAGCCTGGTCGTTCATGACCTGGGGAATGGACATAGTGGAGAAACTCCCGAAGGGCATCGGGCAGAAAGAATATCTGCTAGTAGCAACCAACTACTTCACTAAGTGGGTTGAAGCCGAGGCATTTTGCAATGTTCGGGAACCAGAAGTCATCAAGTTCCTCTTGATGAAAATCTTGTGCACGTTCAGGGTGTCTAAGGAGATTAGGATGGATAATGGCATGCAATTCACTGGAAAAAGGGTACAAGAATTTTCTGATCATTACAACATTAAGTTGGTATTCTCTACACCAAGATATCCGAGCACGAACAGGCCAAATCGACCAACAAAACTATAATGGCATCAATGTAAAAGCGACTGGATGCCCACAAGTCAAGGTGGGTCGACGAACTCTCAGGGGTATTATGGGCTTATCGAACTACTCCACGAACAACAATTGGGAGTACGTCGTTTGCACTTACTTACGGTGAGGAAGCTGTGATACCAGTTGAAGTAAGAGCCATGTGACCAAGGATCGAGCTATGTGAGCAGATAGACAATTGCGAAAGACTCATGAAGAACCTAGAGTTGATCGAAGAGCAGAGAGATCAGGTTTGCTGAACATGGTTTGGCGAAGGATGCAGGTCGAGAAGTTCTACAACAGGAAGCTACGCCTGCGAACTTTCAAGGAAGGAGATTGGGTGTTTCGAAAGGTCTTCCAGAATACCAAAGACAAGAGTGCAGGGAAACTTGCGCCAATTTGGGAAGGTCCATATAAGGTGACCAGGATTGCGGGAAGAGGGACCACCTCGAAGACCACAATGGAAGGGAAATCGCAAAACTAGAACGCAAAGCACTTGAAAAGATACTACTTCTAAGGAGATCGAACTCTTCAATCTCACATATACACTTCCTTCTCCTTAAATTCATTTTACATTTTACGTATCGAGTTTCTATCGAACCATTACTAACTTGTGCCTCGGAGGGGCGATGCTATGGCATCGCCCAAACCCCCTTATTTATTTTACAGATACGAGGGCCAAATTAAATGGTGTAATTGAGGGGTCAACCATGACTCGAATCAAATGCACCAGATAACCTTACTTCTCCCTACCATTTCTTATTTTCTTTAAAGTTAATCTATACGAATGGTTACTAACTTAAGCATCGGATCGCCCACTCTGACCTTGTTTCATCTCAACAGATTGAAACCAAGTGGCCACACAAACATGGAAAGTACGATTAAACTGTATGAAGTGAAGCAAACATTCATGAAAAATCATTGTTGTAAAATACAGTCTAGGAGGCCGCCTATACGCTAGGCGGCTGTGAGCCATCCCAAAAATCTCTTATACGACTCTATTATACGTTTTAGATATTATACGGCGCCTATGTGGACACCTAGACGGCTAGGCGGCCTAGGCGCCGTGATTATACGGGTTATACAGACAATTGTACGGATTATATAGTTTTCTGTACGAGCTAGGCGGGTCAGTTTGGTAACTTTTCAAAAAATCAGTAAAAACTCATAAGAGCATAAATAAATTAGAAAAAATATAGTAAATAGAATAATAGATAGATTTTTCCAATTCTTCGCATTTTAAAAACATATTAGGTATTTTACAATAGAGAATTTGAATATGAGGATTATTATAATTTTTGTAATTTTATTTTATATTATCTATTTTTCTTGGTATTAATTAAACTTTAAAATATTGAAATATTTATTGTTCGATACTGATATTCTATTATTTTTAAGGATATTTAAACTTTGAAAATAATTTGGTTACAATATTTTTTATCTATAATATTTTTATATTTATAATATAAAAATATAAAAAATATGTTGACCGTATAGGTGCCGCCTAAAATCCGTCTAAGCCCCGTCTAGTCCGCCTAAGTGCTAGGCCCTATATGTCCGTCTGACTAGCGCCTAGCGTATGTATTCTAAAACCATGTGAAAAACAAAAATATAAAGAGAAGTGTCAATTACAGCAAAAGTAGAAAAGTTGTCCGAGTTACAAAATATTGCATTTGGCAAAAAGAACTGGAGAGTAGGGGTGGGACGGTACGGTATACCGAAAAATTTTCGCCATACCGTATACCGTACCGAACTTTACGGTATGAGAAAATGCATACCGTTATCATACCAAAACTATCGGTATACCGAA
The DNA here is from genome assembly GCA_026898455.1 of Plectranthus barbatus. Taxonomy (NCBI): domain Eukaryota; kingdom Viridiplantae; phylum Streptophyta; class Magnoliopsida; order Lamiales; family Lamiaceae; genus Plectranthus; species Plectranthus barbatus. The sequence continues at coordinate 6,845 of JAPKLW010002993.1, read as the reverse complement.
CTTCGGTATACCGAAGTTTCGGTATAACATAAACTGAATACCGTTATCGTACCGTAATAACAGTATACCGTACCGTACCGAAATTTTACGGTATACCGTGATATACCGTAATAGTATACCGTACCGTACTGAATATTATTAATTAAAATAATATATAAATATTAATAATATTATTATTTAATTAAAAAATGAGTTCCAAGGCAACTTCTCAATGGCTATGTGGTCGGCAACCTTGTCCCGATTACCACAAAATTAATGGTTTAGGTAATAACACTAATTAGCTATACAAAGATGTATTTTATAGGTAAATCAATTCATTTGTATTTGATAATTAACTGATGTGGGATATCAAAATAGTTGCTCATTTATAGATGCTTTTATCTGCGTGTATTTTATTCTTTATCAATGTGGGATACTTTATTATGTAGGATAATAACTTTAAAAAAGTTACTTATTTTGTTGTTATTTTTTCTTCTAACATATTCTTTTAAGATTATATATTATTATTTTCTTCTAACCCGATTTATGATTACATGTCATGCGATTTTATCAACTCGCTACTTTTTTATCATCATCAAACTAAAATTGTTATTAACTTTTGTTTAAATATTATTGTCTATTTTTTATTATATTCTATCATTCTACAAGTGCAATAATATAATATAAATTATTTTTTTAATAACTATACACAACTAAGTAAAATGCCCATATATATCAACATGTTAAATGAAAAGAAATGAAATTGTGAATCATTATAATACCAAAATATGTCTTAACACTAATATTATTTATGTATAACAAAATAATTATGATAATTTACATCATAACAATCAAACTAAAATAAAATAAATATTAAAAATAAAATAATAATGTACTAATAATTATTAGAATTTCAATTTAGGTATTATTCTTAAAATGTCTCAATAAAGAAAATAAGTTGAACGAGGGAGAATAAATAATTAAAATTAGAAATGTATTCGATATGAACATTTATTGAAATAAATATATAGGATAAATGCTATTATATATGAATAATATTATATTATTTAAAATAAAAATACTATTTATTTATTCGGTACGGTAAGTAGACGGTATAGCTTATATTTTAGAATCTCATACCGTTACCGTACCGTAGATTTTCGGTACGGTATCATACCGTACCGTTAATGACGGTATATCAAAATTTCGGTATTTTCGATAATTTTTCGATACGATAAGTACGGTATATCGGTATTTCGGTATTTTTTCTCACCCCTACTGGAGAGAAGTCCCAGGATCAGGAAGCATATGCGCATCGGGATTTGGCCCAGAGTTCGATTCCACGTTGGGTTTTGGGCCAAAGAAGAATCGTCCTTCATATTATGCTCGTCCTGCTGTTGATCCTGAACCTCAGGCGGACGCTGATGAGGACTGAAGGGTTGCTCCTGGCGAGGCTCTTCAGACGAGACATCGAGTATGCTTAAATCGAGGTCCGGGAATCGCTCGACGATCCTAGTCCGAACCTCGCTTTCAACTTGTTCAGCGAGCGTCTGTAAAAGATAAAATGAGTCGTTATGTGTATACGTAAAATGAAAAGAAAGTGTATAAAAGAAGGGAGTTACCTCGTATGTCTCAGCAAAATGCGGAGAGAGAATCAAGGACTCAAAATCGAGCCCTTCTCCTAATTTCAGGTGCCCGATTTGATCTTCGTAACCCTTCAGCTCAATTGTGTAGGACTCTTTCAAAGTCTGCAAATGAGCATCCAAGGATTTAACTTGATCCCCCTCTCTCTTGAAGAGACTTGCTGAGGACGCCGATATGAGTGGTCGAACGGGCGTACTTTCTCTTGAAGTTATCCGCCTCATCCTTACAAGCCTTAACCTCCACCAGGGCCGAGTCCGCCTTAGCAGCAAGAGAAGCCGTATTTCCTTCGGCTTTGTCCAGCTTCGTTTGCAGCTCCTCATTCTTTTTCTTTCCAACTTCGACCTCCTTTCAGAGCTAGAGAATCTCCTCGGCGCACTTATCCGCGAAGGAGCTAAGTTCGTGGTGGATGATGTCGAACTCCACCGCGTTCTGCCATGAGATCACCAAAGAGTTAGATAAAAAAGAAGAAAAGAACAGCAGAAACAAATGAGTGACAGGTGTTCATAGTGCACCAGTCGGTTGAAAACCGACCCTGATGCCAGATCCAACATTGGGGGATTCAACAACAGCTTTCAAGATCAGACGATGTCGTCTATTCCAACACCTTCTCCCGGTACGCCTCACGATCCTTGGGAGGATCTTGCTCATGGGAACATTGGCGGCGACGGTGTTCGGAGCTCTTGCCCTCCTTCTATTTTCCCTGCTCGGACCCCTTCTGTGAAGTGGCTTCCGAGCAAGTGGTCGGGCGAGAAGACTCTCCATCGTTATGCTCCGGAGGTTGGTTGAACAGAGGGGGAGGCGGAGGAGGCGGGCGCTGACGATTCAGTCAAAGGCCTTTTGGGAGGGTTCTCCTCCCGATGCTTGACCTCGGACTCGCCCCGGGCTCTCTTCTTCTCCTGAGAGCCCGCGCGACCTGTTCTAGAGGGACCTTACGACGCATCATATTTACGGGGAGTTCGATGAGTTGGCTACGTTGATCAAGGAGAGAGTGGGCAGTAATGATTCGACCAAATTGCAAGGCTGGCCACTCGTGATTGACGATGCTGACGTTGTACGCACGGTCGACCCGAGCCTATTCAGCATCAGTCAGAATGGTGCGCTCGTGACATGCGTAATCATAAAGACCAATAATCAGCATTCAAAATGGAGCATTCTTAAAGTAAAAGTAAAGACAGTGACCCACGAATAGGGATCCCGCCGTGTCTGATTAATTCAGGGTGCTCAGGTCAAGTTTGAGGTAAAAGAAGGAAGTCCACCAATCTGGAGAGTTCGATGGAGGTTTCTACACCGAGGATGACCTCCCCGACACCCATCGAGTGAAATAAAAGTAGTGCTTGTCCGCACATTGGTTCATCCAATACATATAATGCCATTCACAAACTGTTGGGAGGCCTAAACCAAGGTCCATCCAAGTCAAAAGCACCCCTACTAAGTGGCACCAACTATTCGGGGCAAGTTGAAAGGGGGAGATGTTGTAGGAAGCGAGAACGTCACAAAAGAATGGGTGAACGGGAAGACCCACTCCATTTTCCATTACTGCAGTGTAAAAAGTGACAAAACCAACAGGGGGATCAAAACACCTCCGATGAGGTCTGAGGGTGATATAAACGATGTTGTGACATGGCATGGAGTCCGCGAGGGCAGTCATCTTCTCTTGGGTAACCGTGGAGACTGCCCCCAATACTCGATGGGATTCCCATCCCTTAGAAATCACCCAATCGCCAGCCACTTCCACAATCTCCCGACCGGAACTGCTAGTCTCGTTGGCGCTCATGGAACGTTCGATCTGCTGGAGCGCCTAAGCAAGAGATTCGTCTTCATCAGAATTGGAGGAAGGCAAGGACCTTCGGAAGATTTAATAATGACCTTCTTTTTGCCGACAGACCGAGGGTTTACCAGTTCATGAAGAAGGAGACTCCAATCCGGGACAAGAGGAGTGGCAACATTAGGATCCCTTTCGGGAGACAGGGTGAAAGGGGGTGTTGGGTTGAAGTCCCCAGTGCTGGGGCTTCCGCGATATGGGAGTCAGGATTTGAAGTTATTTCCTAAAGAGGAAACGGAAACCTAAGGAAGAAGAAAGGAGGAAGACGAGACAGTCAACAGATGTTTGTCCAGAACCCTAGCATTCCCCTTCCAGTGAACCCCACAAGAAATAAAAAGAGCAAAAGCAAATTGGGGAGGAAATAAGTAAAGTATGAAGAAATTACCTGTATTTGCGAGGATCAGAGAATCAGTCGTTGGAGGAAGCGCATAACTTGTTCAACGGAAAATCGTGCAAAGTAGAGAGGAAATTGAAGAAGAGAGAGAATAGGTCTCGAGAAAAGTAACCATCAAATCCCCAAAACGACGATTAAAGACTCGTGCCCGTTCAGCTGTCCTCGACTACCCCCAATCTTTGCGGTAATTACGCAAATGCCATCGCCCAAGGCGACAAAATTTGAAAAACAGTTCGGAAATATAGACTTCGAAATATCAGTTCGCATAGATGAACTTCCACAAGATCTATCAAAAGGAGTTCTCAGTTCAAATTCAAAGAGGTCCTGAACCTCATAATAAGACCCCAACAAGGGAGCTGCAACGGCTCTCCGAGGCTAACCAGATGGCTAAAAATCTTATCGGACAGAACCCGAACTGTCCCTTCAAAGAGCTGCAGTTTCGGGCCCGCAGCTACGACACTTGCTGCAATTTTATGAAATTGCACGAGTAAGAAGGGTCATCCACGGAGGAATTGACCCTTCGGGCCAAGAAGACACTCTTAAAGTTCTTCTAAGTATCCTAAATTCTCGATTTTTTAAGAGTTCGAAGAGCCGACATATGGAAATGGACATAATGCATTCATTCAATTTACCAGGTTCATTTAATTGAAGGGACTATTGTTGGGGGTCGATAATAAACAGCCCAGCTACCTGGTCCAACAAATGGTCCAAATAGAGGCCCGTAAATCAGGCTTATATTGTTTTACAGGAAAGCGAAGTGGATTGGCCCAAGAAGAACAATTCGAGCACCGATCGATCAATGAGTATTAGGTAAAGTAGTTCGAAGAAGGAGCAGTTCGCTCAAGAGGTGATTTAATGAGAGAAGTCGATGCAACTAGAATATTGGGCGAACTGCCTAACGGTTGGGAAGAGTCATTAAATGATAAGAATTTTTTATCGTGAGCTCTCCGGGAAATAGCTAAAAACGTACGCGGGAGACCAGGGATGCTTTTATTGTCACCTGGTTGAAATATAGGGTGCGTTAGGGATCAAGTAGAGCTTATAAATACCTGTTGTAAATCCCTTTTTCGGGATCTAGCTCTTACGTATAGTTTTATGGCAATTTAAGTTAATAAAATTCAACTCTCTGCGTTCTTTCTTTTGAAAAGCAAGCTCATCGAGCTGGTCGTTCCAACAAGATTCACTTGACTTGTATCTTACGGTTTGAATCGGTTTTAATACATATTCTATCAAGCTATATTTTCTGCATTTCAATATTTTTATCCTAAAAGTTTTTGGAGCCTCAATCTGATAAAAACACCCTGAACAGAAATCATTATTGCACACCTGAATTGCTAATGACCCTGATTTTTTTGCTTGAATTTGTTTGTTGAAAAATAAAAACTGTGATAATTAATTATTTACTTGCAGGTATTGTTTAGTTATTTTATTTAACTGATCCACGTATATATATAATATTAATGACTTATTCGACATAGAAAAATATAGTGGATCAAGTTATATAATTTTTGAAATAGTCTAAATCTATTTATGTTAGGCATTTTTTTTTTTTCTTGATTTCATTCATCAAGTTCTTTTTGCGATATATATAATGTCATTTTAGAACACACAAATAGTTTTTCATACCTAATAATTAAAATAATCTTATAATAATACAATGCAGAAGTAAAAAATACACGATAAATATTACAAGTTAATTGTGTTATTCTTAATTAGCTTAAAACTTAAAACAATAACACTTGATATGCTGTAAATGAATATGATGATTTATGTAATCACTTACGAAAAATTACCATCAATATCAAAATTACTTCTTAATAATAATTCACTATATTTTACGTATATCTAACTCCGTTATCTATTACCTTTTCCGATTTTATAAAAAATAAAATAAATAAGCTAAGTAGAGAAGTGAGTTTATATTTGACGGTAATAACTGATTTAAAATAATTTAGTACTTTATACAATTATTTATATTTAATACTACCTCCGTTCATTACATTAGTCTCATATATTTTGGGCACGATAATCAATATTTGTGAGTGTATTGAAATTAATATTTTATTGATGTAAGTGAATTTTTTTCCATTTTAGAAAATAAGACTAATTTGACAAGACAGAGGAAAATAAAAAATGAGATTAATCTGGCGGGACGGAGGGAGTATAATGAATGACGGATCTAAATTATATAAAGGGGGCCACGACTCTATTTTTAATTCATAAAGTTGAAAAGCTCGTGAAAATTTCCTTGTTCGGGTTGCGGTGATAAAAACATTTTATTTATGATCATAGATTATGGTTTGAATTTCGTTGAAAATAAATGACTGTGTGAGTAATTAATATAAGAATTTTTTTTAAAAAAAAAAAGCTCGTGGAAATTAAATATGCACAATATTGTCTGCATGAATTGCATTTTAATACAATTAACTACTAATCAATATTAACATCTAATCCACACGTATCTCGCGTTTATGAGGAAGCATTCAAAAATATTCCAACTATAAATTTAATTTCTTGCTTAGTTAACTATTTATGTACCATCATTATATTATTTCCCTATTTCATTATTTCAATTTCGACATCGACAGAGAAAAATATATATATATTTTTATATTTAATATATTCATCAAAATCATTCAGAGTCTCACATGATATCTTATGCTTAACTATTTGCTCATTTTAGTGCGATGATAAATATTGTGATTCCGAATGCCAACGGATTTAATTCCTATTTGGATTTGCCCCTTGTTCATCATAACATTATTTATAATTATCTAAAACAATTTCATTTACAAAATTTTATTTTTAGATGAATCTCAAATATTGTTACATCTCATATATATATATACTAAAGCAAAGAAGTCTAAAAAAAATTGTTTCCGCCAAAATTATAAAAGAATATGAATATCTATATTTTTAAGTGAAATTTATCAAAAAAAATTAAGTAGTATAATTGGTCTATGATGTTGATATTTAACTTTTATGTATCCAAGAGATTTTGTGTTC
>JAPKLW010002992.1:0-55302 GCA_026898455.1 Plectranthus barbatus | reverse complement strand
AAAAAAAAAAAAGTATCATTTTACAAGTGGAGATTTTTAAGGTTAGTGTATGGGATCTTGGCTTAAGAAAGAACATGCCTAAAATCATTTTACTCTTATCATTACACTCATGCAACCTTGAGAGAGAAACAAGCCAAATTCTAGAAGATTATTGCTTACGCACCTTGTCACACATCAAAGAAATTTTCAGGCTCAATCCTCAATTGGGTTACAATTGTTTCCCCTCAACAATTTTCAAGTCCAATCTAAGTCTACTTATGCACAAAACACATCTCAAAAGCAACTCGTTAAGTACGAGACTCCTATCATTAGCTATCTTCGCAACACAGATTATCAATTCAATGTTCACAGAACCAACCAATCATCAATCACAGTCAAAGATTAGGAAGGATTTTTCAAAATCTCAAGCATACAAATCAAGTGAGTTCCGACTGCCCTATGTTCAAGCGAGTGAATGTGATGCAAAAACTCAAATATAACTAACTGAAACAACTGAACATGCGAAAGCAGTAAAAATCAACAGTTCCAAGGCATTCCCAAATTAACAAAACACATAATACACAAAAGCAGTAAATGAAAGCAGTAAATGAAAACAGTAAATGATAAAATTCACAAGTTTTACCATCCCAGCCGTCATCCCCCCAAACTTATTCAACAGACGAAAGAATAAGTTTGAAAATCGGGCTTAGGAAGGTAAAACGGTACCTCACTGGCCTCCTTGGCCATCCTGGACATCAGCATCATCCTCAAAGGTCCCCTGAGCAATGCAGCGGCGGATCCTGCGGCGGCGTAAATAAGTGGTCTCCGGCGGGCCGTCATCAGTGGTCGACAAGAGCTGCCTCATCTGAGTGTCCAGCTGCCCAAGCCGGAGATAAACATCCGTCCGGAACCTCGAACTCCGGTCATACTCCAGTGCTGCTGCATCACGAGCTACCGCGATTGCTACTCTCTCGGCGGCCTGGTAATCAGCCTGCTGCTGCATATAGCGGTAGATCATGTCCAAGTCCACACCAGAGCCGGAGGAGGAAGCACCTCCTGCGTGGAAGCCCGTCGACCTGCCAGGGCCCTCCTCTTGGGTAAAGGTATGAAAAGGGATCTCGTCATCCCCGCCTCCATGTCCGGCCTCTGCCCACCGCCTCGCGGTCTCCTCTCTCTCCGCCGCTGCTCGCTCGGCTGCGGCTCTCTCAGCTGCTGTGGCCCACCTCTACTGCTCGGAAACTAACTGGGCGATCTCGTCGGCTGTCAGAACCCGATTGTCAGGTTGTGTGCCTACTATGTGGGCCAGACGGTTATGAGGTGTCACCCCATTTGCCGGAATCGTCACTGCCAGATGGGCTGGAGTATGCATGAACCAGTTATCACGAAACTCCAAGTCGGTCACATGTGTTAGTGGAGGATTGGGCAGTGGAAAGAGATCAAAAGTAGCAAACTTGAGGGCCAATGGTGGTCCCTCCACAAGCATAGTCCGCTGTGCCAAATGGCTGATATCCAGAAAACGCCGTCGATAAGCCCGCTGAAGATCATCAGTAGGGAAGCCCAAAGAGTGGGCAATGGGGGTGATCAGACCACCCCACCAGATATCCCCCCGTTTGGCCTTAATCTGTCTGGCCAAATTATCATAAAGCATCCAGCTAGGCTGACGTGATGTCCCGCAAGCATGCAGTACAGGACATGAATCTCCTTCTGTCTCGCCTTCCCACTCTCATGCCGACCAAAAACACTGGTTCCAAGCCACCTCAGAATGTACCTGAACACTGGGTTATCCACATGAGACGCCTTCATGTTGCCCATGTCGAATCGGCCAACTGTCACCGAGGCAAGAGAAGAGATATCCCGCCACATCTTCGCATAGTTGAAGTCCTCATGCTCGTGGTAGATGCCTCCCAGAGGGCAGCCAAGTATGGTATCAAGCTCCAAGCGCGTCAGGGTGTGATTCTGATTCATCAGCCGAAAGGTAATCGAAGTGGGCTCGGGCTGCTTTCCATCGCTGGACCGAACCTTAGCTGTGGCCATGAACTCTCTCGTCAGAGTAGAGAAAGTCGGCCACTCATTAGTCAGCATAGACCCCCACTGACAGCGGCGGAACAGAGCGGTGATGTCCTCCTCGATCCCCATCTTCCTCAAAGTCTCGTGGTCCAAGAGCAGAGTTGGCTTCACCGAGTATGTGAGCAGTTCTTCATAACGTTCCTCATCCGCGTGGCTCTCAAAAACAGGCTCATAATCAGCCGGAGGTGCTGCAGGGCAAACAAGAATTCCAAATTTAGTTTACTCTTGCTAGAACAAATTTCTGAAAGAAATGCAGTGCCCATGTAAAATTGACATTGAAAGCATGCAATTGACACTTAATTCTAGTTAAATTCATCCTCCAAACACAGAAGTAACCATGGAAACAAAAAGCCCCAATTTTGGTCATGATATGAAAAATTAGGTTTCAACCCCAAAGAGCTCAAATTGGACAAATTCAACAATCCCCCAAACAATAATCCATGACAAAGTACTCATATCGACTAAACATGCAATCCATATCGAAGTATTAATTCAATCAAGCACCCGAACCAAAAATCTAACAAACTCAAAGAAAGAGACAAAACATGGTTCAATTTAGGAATTATGCATGAATAATCCAAGAAATCTCAACAATGAAGAAAAGGATTGAAGTTAGAGATCATACCTGCCATTGGAGATGTGAATTTGGTCAAAAAAATCGAAGCTAAGGGTGGGGGGGCTTGGGTTATTCCGTCGGGCGTGTGTGTTTGTGAAGGGGGAAAAAAAGAATTTTTGTTTTAAAGGAACAGACCCGCACAACTTACCCTTCTGTTTCGACCGAAATTGGTCCCGTCTCGGTCGATGCGAATATTTTTTTTTCTTTTTTCTTTTTTATTATTTAATTAATTAAATGGAAATTGGAAAACCTACCTCGACACACGATATTTCGGTCAACAAGATCACGTCGACCGTGGCAGGTATCATCTTGGTCGACACAGAGAAGTTCTTGCGTCGACCGTGGTGAGATTCGTGTCGGCTGGGACAGAGCCTATACTCACGAAAATTTTGAAAACTTTACTGAAATCAACTAAGGTAAAATGCACAAAGACTTGAAATTTTATGATGAAAAATTGGCCTAAACTTTGATAAAACTTAAAGAACCTAACTAACACACACAAAAACAGGAGAATCATTTGGTTACCTCCCAACAAGTGCTTGTTTGAATGTCGTTAGCTCGACATTACCTCAAACTATGGTCTATCCAAGTAGCAAGTGCCAACAACACAGATTTGCTGCGGATTGTAGTATCTCTTCAGATTTGCTTCATTTACTCTGAATGTGGTACCATCTTGTCCTGCCTACTCCACAACACCATTTGGCATAGCACTTACAACAGTGTAGGGACCTTTCCACCTTGAATGCAGTTTCCCGGGCATGAAATGAAGGCGAGTGTTGAATAACAACACCCTGTCGCCTGAGTTGTACACATGTGAGCGGATTCTGCTATCATGAAACCTCTTGGCCCTTGTCTTGTATATCACGTTGTTCTCATAGGCCTCATCTTTGAAATCTTCTAACTCATTCAAGGACATGACTCTATTTCCAGCTGCGTTCTTCCAGTCCATATTGAGCTCTTTCAATGCCCACCAAGCCTTGTGCTCCATCTCTACAAGCAAGTGACAAGATTTACCAAAAACAAGCTGCTAATGAGTCATACCGATGGGAGTTTTGAAAGCAGTACGATAGGCCCACAGTGCATCATCCAGATGAATTGCCCAATCCTTTCTTTTCTTCACAGTCTTTTCCAGAATTTGCTTGATCTCCCGGTTGGACAGCTCAGTCAGTCCATTCCCTTGAGGATGGTACGGTGTGGTGACTCGATGTTTAACTCCATACCTAGCAAGAAGTGAGACAAGTAATTTGTTAAGAAAGTGTGACCCTCCATCGCTTACCAAGGCTCTCGGTGCTCCAAAACGAGTCATCAGTTTCTTCAAGAAGTTGACTACAACCCTTGAATCATTTGTGGTGGTCCGAATGGCCTCCACCTATCTTGAAACATAGTCCACTACAAGAAGAATGTTAGAGAAACCTCGAGAAGAAGGGAAAGGGCCCATAAAATCAATACCCCATACATAAAAAATTTCAACCTCTACCACAGAGGTTTGTGGCATCTCATCCTTCTTGGAAATGTTGTCGGTCCTCTGGCAGCAGTCACAACCGGTAATCCAGCCACGACAAGTCTCATGAATAGCAGGCCAATAGAAACCACTAGCAAGTATCTTGAAGGCAATGCGGTTGGCAGAATGATGACCACCTGCAGGAGAAGAATGACAAGCCTCATAAATCTGCCACCACTAAGACTGTGGGACACAACGACGAATAAGGCCATCAGCACATCTACGCCATAAGTAAGGGTCATCCCAGTAGTAGAAACGGACTTCTCTCAAGAATTTCTTCCTAGCATAGGGGGAAGTGTCTGGAGGTAGAGCTCCAGTGGCGAGGTAGTTTGCATAGTCTGCGAACCACGGTGTCTTGGACTCAAGAGTGGCTCTTAGATCTTCAATGTAGCACATCTGCTCATCAGGAAAAGTCTCCCGAATCCTCGACTCCTGCTCTTCTGCCTCAGATGACAGCTCCAAATGCGATAAGTGATCAGCTATCACATTCTCGCTCCCCTTTCTATCCTTGATCTCTACATCGAACTCTTGGAGTAGCAAGATCCATCGAATCAATCTTGGCTTGGCATCCTGCTTAGAAAATAGATATCTAATGGTAGCGTGGTCAGTATAAACAATAGTTTTCGATCCAATCAGATAAGATCGAAACTTATCGAAAGCGTAAACTACTGCCAACATCTCTTTCTCCGTGGTAGTGTAGTTGCACTGAGCCGGGTTCATACTCTTGCTAGCATAGTGGATTACATGGAACAGTTTCCCCTTCAATTGACCTAGGACAGCCCCCACTGCATAATCACTAGCATCACACATCAGAACGAATGGCTCACTCCAATTCGGAGAGGTAAGAACCGGTGCGGTGACTAGGGCCTTCTTCAGCAGCTCAAAAGCCTGCAAGCAGTCAGAATCAAAAACAAAAGATACATCTTTTTCCAACAAATTACACAAAGGTCTAGAAACTTTGGAAAAATTCTTGATGAATCTTCTGTAAAACCCCGCATGACCGAGGAAACTCCTCACTCCCTTAACGTTGGCCGGTGGTGGCATCTTCTCTATTGCAGTGACTTTGGCTCGATCCACCTTCAAACCCTCAGCTGACACTCGGTGTCCTAAAACAATCCCTTCACGCACCATAAAGTGGCACTTTTCCCAATTCAAGCAGAGATTGGTCTCGGTGCACCTCTCCATCACGATAGCTAAATTCTGCAGACAAGTGTTAAATGAACTACCGAAAACAGAAAAGTTATCCATGAATACCTCTATAATGTCCTCAATCAAATCGTGAAAGATGGCCATCATGCATATCTGAAAAGTGGCCGGGGCGTTGCAAAGTCCGAACAGCATCCTCTGGTAAGCAAATACGCCATATGGGCAGGTGAAGGCTGTTTTGTGTTGATCTTTTGGTGCAACTGCAATCTGATTGTAACCTGAGTAGCCATCAAGAAAACAGTAAAAAGGGTAATCGGCAAGTCTATCTAGCATTTGATCAATAAAGGGTAGTGGGAAATGATCCTTGCAAGTAGCGGCATTAAGAGCTCTATAGTCAATGCAAAATCGCCACCCTGTGACCGGTCTGGTGGCAATCTCTTCTCCATCATCCTTCTTGACGATCTGCATTCCTCCTTTCTTGGCAACCACCTGAGTACGGCTAACCCACTTGCTGTCTGAAATGGGATAGATCATCCCGTGATTAAGAAGCTTCAGTACTTCTTTCTTGACTGCCTCCTGCACGATTGGATTTAGCCATCTCTGTGCTTGCCTCTTCGATTTTGCTTCCTCTTCCAGTAAAATCTTGTGCATGCAAATGGAGGGACTGATTCCCTTGATATCTCCAAGTGTCCAGCCGATTGCAGATTTGTGTTGCCTCAGGACCCTAAGAAGCTTGTCCATATCAACCTGAGTAAGAAAAGAAGACACAATTACAGGGTATGTATCATTTGGACCAAGATAAGCATATTTAAGATGAGAAGGGAGTGGTTTAAGGTCTAAAATAGGCGGATCGGAGTTAGATGGCCCTGCCCCAGCCCCCATGTCGATCGATATGGCCTCCATGTCGACCGAGATGGAAGTTTTCGGGCTCATCCCTTTTCCACGTCTCGCTGTTTTGACCGAATTGAACCCTGTATCGCCCGTCCTGCTTGCGTTGACCGAGACAGACATCGCATCAATCGAGATGGATCTCCAGCATGCGTTGACCGATTTAGACTGCACATCGATCGAGACAGAGCCTTTTCCACAAAATTCTTTCAACTTTTGGCTGAATCTAGCTGGTAACTTCTCTCTTTTCAGCTCTTTATGCCTAGGCACTTCTTCAAATATATCCAATTCTAGCACCAGGTTCTGAATTTCCTCGTCTACAGCATCCAAATCTGTAGAAGAAACTAGTGAGTGCAGTAAACAAATTTTCAGAAAATCAGGATCAGATTTAATGGAAAAGAAGGGAGAAGAAATCACCGGTTCAAAGCAGTTAATCATATGGCATTCCTCTTGGTAACTTCCATCTTCATGTTTCTGAATGGACTTGAAAATAGAGAATGTGACAGATTCATCTTTCCCATCCCTAATGTCAATCAGTGCTCCTCCAATTTTCAGGAATGGTCTCCCCAAGATGAGGGGGATGTTCTGATCTTCCTCCATGTCCAGCACCACAAAGTCTGCTGGGATAATAAAATCCTTTACCTTCACTAACACGTCTTCAACAATTCCCCTCGGATAAGTGACTGATATGTCTGCCATCTGGAGCAAAATTGTGGTGGGCTTGATACTCCCAATTGTCAAACGCCTGAAAATAGACAAGAGCATAAGATTAATAGATGCACCTGAATCGCAAAGTACCTTATTGAAAGATTCTCCACCAATAATGCAAGAAATGGTAAAAGAGCCAGGATCCTCCCTCTTAAGTGGCATCTTCTTTTGGATTACGGCACTGCACTCCTCAAACAGATTTACGGTCTCATGTTCTAAGAATGGCCTCTTCTGAGAAACCATGTCTTTCAAGAACTTAACATAACTGGGCATCTCTCCCAGGGCTTCGACCAAGGGGATGTTGATGTTGACCCTCTTCATGTGTTCCAGAAAACATTTGTACCTCTCATTCATTTTAGACTTGGCAAACCACTGCGGAAACGGCATCGGAGGCACTTTAACAGGCGGAGCTGAGGTCGACATCGATCGAGATGGGCCCACGTTGGTCGACGTGGGTTGCTGTACGGCGGTCTCACCATCTGACTCTGCGTCGACCAGGATGACACCTACGTTGGTCGAGACAGAGTCACCTCCTACGGGATTTTTCTCCTTTCCAGCCTCTTCTTCTTCCGATTGGTCTTCCTATTGATTTTTCGGCCCCTGGTATGATTTTCCTCCTCTAAGAGTGATAGCATTGACCTCATTCTTCTGATTTTTTGGATTGATCTGAGTATTGCTTGGAAATTGGCCGGGTATGTGTTGAGTTCCGAGTGCATTAGCAATCTGGCTAACCTGAGTCTCGATTATCTTCATATGCTTCTGCACTATGTCCACTTTGTTATTGATTCCAGATACCTCTTGCTCAAGTTTCCCCACTTTATCAGTAGAGCCTTCCATGAATTTGGCCAGAATTTCTTCGAGGTTCGGCTTCTTCTTCTCAACAATCTCTCCACCTTGCGTTGCAAAATTAGGTGGCGGTTGTTCTGCTCCTTGAGGATTCGAATAAGAGAAACCAGGGTGGTTTCTTGCTGCATTCGGATTGTAGCTCTAATTGTTCTGTTGATAGCCTTGTCGGAAGTTATTTTGGTATCCACCCCTTTGGACAAAATTCACATCCAAACAGTTGCCATCCTCTTGCGGCTGAATTTGTTCAACAACGGCAACAGTCTTTCCAGTTTTCAATGTGGCAAAATCTTCTCTCAGCTTCTTAACTTCGGCCTGCAGATCAACTTCTTCCTTAGCTTGCTCCACGGCTTGAATCGGCCTTTGCCTAACATTAGACCACCTCTGCCTGTTGTTTGCCATCTTTTGGAAGAAATCCATTGCTCTTTTGGGACCTTTTGTCATAATCGAATCCCCCAAAGTAGAATCTACAAGCTCGACCATTTTCTCATTCAGCCCTTCATAGAAGATTTCAGCTTGATCTGCCAAACTTAGATTGTGGCCTGGACACAATCTCAGTAATTCCTTGTACTGTTCCCAAGCTTCATGGAAATTCTCATCGGATCTCTGAGCGAATCTTGTGATATCCTTTTTCCTTTGCCTGATGACACTTGGTGGAAAGAAATTGGCCAAGAATGCATTTCTCAGTTCTGCCCATGTGCTAATGTCGGATTTGCCTAAGGCAGAAAACTAGGACTGAGCTTTGTCTCGCAGAGAAAAAGGAAATAACCTCATCCTAACGGCACTTTTGCTGACGCCATTGATCTTTACCATGTTGCAGAGCATAAGGAATTTATCAAGATGGGCATAGGGGTCCTCTGTAGCTCGGCCCCCATACTGATTCTGCTGAACAATCTGTACAAAGCCACTCTTCAACTCAAAGTTGTTGGCATTGATGCCAACTCTGAAGTCACTTTCTTGAAACTTCGGCCTATACTTTTTATGAATTGTATCTTCATCTTCATCAGCATCAAATCTTCCAAGATCTTCTAATTCTTCATCATCCTCATCTTCATTGTCTTCTGGCTGACCATGCCCCCTATCATATCGAGGGTTGCGGTTGTTTCTCTCATTCAGTATTCTGATCTGCTCTCTCATAGCATTCATCTCATGGACTAGAGCCATCTGCTGTTCAAGAGTAAGGCCAGCTGGAGGATCTTGATTGTTCAGATTATCTTCCATATTTTTGTTTTCACTGCTTTCGGCTCCTCCTCGATTCTTTTTGCTATTATTTCTTCGGCAAGTTGCTTCAATCTCCGGATCAAAAAGAATCGGTGCTTTTCCACTTCTTCTTGTGTTCATAAACTATCTGCCACCAAACAAGAATACAGTGATTAAACAGATAAAACAAAGTAATCGGAAATTGAATAACTCGAGAAATCAAATTTAAACAGATTTTTGTTTTTTTTATAGCGACCGATATAGGTTCTGTGTCGACCGACACAAATTTAAAATTCGCGTCAACCGAGACAAGCTTTACGTCAGTTGAAACAGACACAAAAATTGCGAACTGAAATAAAGAAAAAAAACAGGAAAATAGCTTAAATCAATATCCCAATAACAAATTCAATATTAAGATTAGTTCTATTCAATCCCCGGCAACGACGCCAAAATTTGATCGCTAAAATTATTAACGACTTAGCAGAGCTAATAATATAGCGGCAAATAACAATTATCGCTAAGTACTGAATTATAGTTTCTCAAGAAATTGTTTAAGGCGATCAAATTCAAAAAAGGGTTTTCATCAAATACTTCAAAAATTAAATTCAACAATGATTTTCAGAACAAGAACACAATTAAACAGAATATTTTAGAAGAATTTCAATTAATTGCAAGATATAGATTCTAGGGATTTATTACTAATCTTCCTGTATGCCAAGATAAAAATATCAAATGCCAGTTTAATTCCTTGTAGATGGATTTCAGAAAAATATTGTAAATTTCTTTTCAAGACAATTCACAAAGTAGATTATTGATACAACTTTACCCTTTTGGTCCCAAGAAAATATCAACAACTCCATAAAACAACAGATTTATCCTACAATCTAATCCTCCCTCATTTAAGACAAGAGTAAATAATTGTATTGTAAAATTCTCTTCCTGTTAAATAATTTTCACCTTTTGAGTCTCAAATTAATTAACTACTAACCTAATCAAGTGGCCAACAATCTTAGGTTTATATCAAACACAAATTTTACAAATCAAACAAGGAAAGGCATTTGAATTAAATAATAATAAGCATACAGTCAGAATAGATTTTTAACCCTAGAATCTGATTAAGAGTTTAGCTCATCATCATCACAATAAATAATATTATGAAAAGAATAAACCTGAAATAAACTTGCATTGATCAGAGTCAGAGTCTTGCAAAAACACAATCTTGTCTGCAAACTTCAAAATAAAACTCTAAATAAAACTTCTGCCTTGGAACAATATTCAAATCTGAAATTAAGGTATCAAACCCCAAAAACTTGAACTAGGATGTTTATATAGATGTACAATTAATCCCCACAAGGTATAGAATTGAACTAGGAAGGAAATAGCCAAAAATAAGACTTTCTCACCAAATAGCAGTCCGCGTCGACCGAGATACGTCCATCTAGCAATTTAGTTTGCGAATATTCAAATTTTGTACCGGTGAATTTTCTAGCAATTTCGAGCTAGTGATTTTTTGAAAATTTTGAACTAATTGAAAATTTTGAACTAATTTTGAAAATTTTGAACTAATTTAAACATACTTTTATACATTTATAAACATGTTTCCACCATAAAATCCAACTATTTAAATAGTTTTTTAATTTGCGAATTTTAAATTTTGTACCGGTGAATTTTCGTGCAATTTCGAGCTATTCACTTTTTGACAATTTTTAACTAATTTAAACAACGGAAAACCTAAACACTTACTTTTATAAATCTTGAAAAATTTATCCACCATAAAAATCAACTTTTGAAACAGTTTTTTAGTTTGCGAATTTTCAAAATTTTGTACCAGTGAATTTTCATGGAATTTTGATCTAGTCATTTTTTTGACTATTTTGAACTAATTTCAATAGCGGAAACCCAAAACACTTACTTTTATACATTTAGAAACATGTTTTCACCATAGAAATCAACTTTTGAAAAAAAAATTTAGTTTGCGAATATTCAAATTTTGTACCGGTAAATTTTCGTTCAATTTCGAGCTAGTAATTTTTTGACAATTTTGAACAAAACAAAATAATTCTAACTATTACAAGTTGGAATTTATTTTACAGATCTTCAATTGGGCTCCCACTACTTGGACTGAGATCTTGATTTATTTTCTGAAATTGGGCCTCCAAGATTTGATCCATCCGAAAATTGGACAACTGGGCCAGTTAACCAGATCGCATGCCTAGGCACACATTGCAAGCCCAATAGCCCGCGAGAACTCGGCCCAACGAGCCACCACCGGAGAATTACCGCCGCCGGCGACTCGCCGTCACCATGAGGGATCCCGGCATGCGCAACAGCCATGCACGTACGTGCATGGATGCAGTCCGCGATGCCGTTGCCCGTTTCGCATGCCGCCGCCCTGGCTTGCCCCGACCATTGCCCGAACCGCCGTTCATTCTTCTTCTCCATCATCGGCCTCCATGACTCACCAGAATCGCGCAAGATCAGAATCAAAAGCTCGTGCGAACCATGCAAAAACCAAGGGTTTTTGCGTGTCCGGCCCGTGCCCTAGCCCCCCGTCACCGTCCAGCCCGCGCCCCGGCAACCGAGCCACCACTGCACCACCATGCTCTGCCGACATCGACCAAGGAGGACCTACGCCCTCAGCCGGCGAGCGCGCGGGTCCTGCGTGCGCGCGTGCGAACCCTAGGGCTTATGCAAACTGAATCGCGAAGTCCGTTTGTCGGGATCGTTAATTGGAATATCAAAAATAATTAACTATGCCTATGATTAATCCAAGCAAGCTCCTATTACAATGCATAATGAGGTTTATGCGGAATACCTGGATTGATGAAACTTGAAGAACGCGTGCGCGGAGATTCCCTTGATCTTTTCCCACGCACAAAGATTTAATTTCCTAACAGATTGAGGAAATTAATCTTATGAAAATAATAAGATATTTTCGAAAATACAGAGGAGAGAAAAGAAGAAAAATCCTCCTGATCTGATCTTCTGATTTGTATCCCAACTCGATCTGAAAATCTGGTGAGGATTCTCTATCAGATGCCTTGCCCGGCCTGGTTGAGAAGCAGAATTTCCTCCTCGTTTCTAGATCCTAGTCGATCACCACAGTTCCCAAAAACCTAGTTTGTTGTGTGCAACTTGTGATCTTGTGTGGTGTGTTGAGATCTGAGAAACTGAGGTCTATTTATAGGAAATTCTTGACTCCTATTGGGCTTGAGTTATCATGGGCCAGACCAGGGACCAGAATGCAAATAGCAAATAAGGCCTATCAATTAATTAATTCCCATATTCACCCCAGAATATAATTAACTAATTAATATTGATTCATGCCACCAGAGAATCAATACTATCCTACCTATTTGCTACCACGTTTTGAGGTACGGGTTGCATTGGACTCGGTTTATCCCCGCATTTAAGGTTACAGACATTCGTTAATTAAATTAAGCTCTGACAAGCTATTTAATTAATTAACATCTTTCATTCTTAAGTCAATCCATTCAAAACCTTTTTCACTTATGCTTGAACTTAATCAGCCTGTAGGACTTTAGCATAACGAACCTTTTGAGCTGCTCAGGGAATGTCACCATCATATACTGGATGTGGTTACCTAGTTCAGATACCAGACAATCATACACAAACTGGTATCACCCAAGACTACAAATAGACAGGCTCAACTAGAACCTTTCTCTGCCACTCAAAGTGATACACAATCCATGTACACTTCTGTATCTTCATATAGGCTTAAGATCTCATCGAGCTATAGAGATCTAGATTCTTTTAATGTCAGATAAAAGAATCGATCTCGACTTAGGTCTTCATCAATGTGCGCCCCACACCAGCATACCAAGACATCCAAGATAAGATGCTTATCCGCATATGCTGCAGCCTACACATAGAGTTTATCCTGGAACTGTCTCAGCTGTGATGACTATTTATATCTCGCTAGGTCAAACGATCCATACGATCTTCTGTGATCTCCTACACACCGTATGATCTCTCTATCGACGAGATAATAGGATAAAAGCGTTCGCGACACTTGTTTGTTTATTCAGACAGGAGTTGAACATACAACTTTTATGATTACCAGTATATTAACCAATAGACCTTGTATATAATATACCAATCATAATGCTTTTCAGTATATAAAACCATCAAATCCCAATCAGTCCAATCCCAATCCCAGCCAGTCCATTCCCTACGAGTCCAATCCCAATCCTCATCAGTACGGATCCTACTGTTATAATCCACAACAATCCACTCAAAAACATTATGGATCCTACCGGTCCAATCTAGAACAATCTGATTCAAAACAATCCATTCCCGAACAGACTACGTATACTACCCATCAGTCCAGTACGGACCAATCCACGGGAAACTATACCATGACAAGTAACAACATTTTTACTTATTTATTCCCATTTCCTATTACAACATTTATTAAGATATACATTTTTCTTAATTATCACATTTGGTTTCTTAGGAAATCAACGGCTTGAAGATTCATCTTCTTCTAAGAGCATCGAAAAGCGCATGAAGCTCCCTACATGGCTCACGAGGCGGAAATAAAATGGGGACTAGATTTCTTTTTAAATTTATGTAGTAGACTTTTCATAATTATTTTCTTTTATTTCTTAAATTATCTTTAATAAGTTTGCATTCTGAGAAGACCCTATCTTATTATAATATTTCAATTCAATTTGTGCTTTATATGTGTTACATATATTTTTTTATATCTTACATTAAATAAAATACATGTAAACCATAAATATAACAAATAAATCCTAAATCCCAATGTCGTAACCCTAACCCTAAATCCCCATATTTATAAAGGGTTCGAATTTAAGAAGTTCAAACTAATCTTTAAATGATTTTGCGATAAAATTAATTTAAAAATAAATTATTTATAAAGGGTTTGAATTCCTTGAATTCGAACCAATATTTAAATTAAAATACCTAGGGGGTTCAAATTCCTGATATTCGAATTAGCTATGTTTGTCCACATCTCTAGGATTTCAGACAAAAATGTCCACATGTTTAATTCTGGTGACACGGAAGGAAATCGCCCTTTCACTTTATCGCGGTACCAAAAAATAGACACTTCAAAACCCTTTTTCAAAATCTATCTCCTTTTATATTATCATAAATCACACAACCAAAGTTCTAAAGTTACTTTGCCCCAATTGAAGAAGTACTAATACTACTACTACTACTACTACTACTACTACTACTACTACTAATAATAATAATAATAATAATAATAATAATAATAATATCATTTATATTTGGGGTAATAATTTGTGCGGATTGAATCTTTATCTTGTCAACCGTTAATGCCTGATTCATATCCAATCTGTTAAAAATATAATAATATGTATCCGAATTTGATCCGCTAGGCTCAAATCCTTATCTGCAAGAATTTGATCCGTATCTAATAATCATTCGTTAAGGATTCGATACGATATACATAATAAAAATTCAATAAGATGATACCAAATATTCATATTTGGTTGTTGAAATAATTTGCTAGCTAGAATCGGGATAAACAAATAAAAAATTGCAGCTTTATTTGAAAATAAAATCCTCAAGGCCCTTGCCTACAAATAGAGACTAAGATACTATGGCAGAAGCATACCAACAACACAAATGCCAACAACAAAGCCACGATTTTCACAACACAAATCCTTTCCTTAAAAACTACGACTGCAAGAACTGGGATAATAGGCACACCCATAGCACTAACAACATTCCCAAACAGACTAGAAACCTTAAGAATCAAAGACACCATCCCAACTCTAAAAACTTGCCACGCCACCGCCGTCCCCACCACCACCACCGTGTACCTCGCCTTCCCCAATCCAAACTCCTCCATCTCCTCCGTCAAGCCCCTCCACTCCCTGCTCCCAAAAAGGCATAACACGAGCATGCAGCTTGTCACCATACACTCAAATAAGATCACGTTCATAATGTCCTTCGTAGTTTGCCTCTTCATCACCTTCCCATAAGCATGTTGGCCCTAGGATACCCTGCTCTGAGTCTTGGAATGAAGCCACCTGCTCCTCGGGGGACCAACGGCTCCGCGTTAGTATGATATTGTCCGCTTTGAGCGTAGCCCTCACGATTTTGCTTTTTGGACACCACTTCCCAAAAGGCCTCATACTAATGGAGAGATGTGGACTATTATATACAAGACATCCTTCTTGTATTTTATCAATGTGGGGCATGGGATGCTACCCAATAATCTCCCCCTCAAGCCAATGACCCACATTCTCATGGTTTTGTCGAGCCACTTGCATCGACAACCATTGAGGGTCTCCACATTTACTTTTGTTCTAATTTGGTCCCGAAACCTGTTCGAAAATCTCAGAGACAACCCATGGCTCTGATACCAATGGATCTGATACCACTGTTGGCCCTAGGATACTCATGCTCTGAGTCTCGGAACGAAGTCACCTGCTCCTCGGGGGACCAACGGCTCCACATTAGTATGATATTGTCTGCTTTGGGCATAGCCCTCACGATTTTGCTTTTGGAACACTGTTGGCCCTAGGATATCCATGCTCTGAGTCTCGGAACGAAGTCACCTGCTCTTCGGGGGACCAACGGCTCCGCAATAGTATGATATTGCCCGCTTTGTAGCCCTCACAATTTTGCTCTTGGGACACCACTTCCCAAAAGACCTCATACTAATGGAGAGATGTGGACTATTATATACAAGACATTCTTCTTGTATTTTATCAATGTGGGACATGGTTTGCTACCCAACAAAGCAATCTGCTCCACGAACAGCAGCAGCGCATAGCTAGCTGCACCACCCAGCGTGCAGATGAATCCCAACGCATACTTTCCCTCGGTTGCTACCCCTGAGGAGTCGGGCTGCAGGGAAAGTAGGATGGATGAGAGAGTGAGAAGTAAAATGGAGTTGAGGATTGAGGGAGTCATTTTGTGAGAGTTGATCAAGTAGGAGAAGAGAGCATTGAAGGCTAGTTGGGTGGAGCAAAGGAGGGAGAATGTGGAGATAGGGAGATACATTAGGCCTATTGAATGTAAGATGCAAACAAATGCAAGGAATGAGCCAAAACACATGTATAAAGCAGGCAGAGCTAGAGTTGATGATGATTGTGATGCTGATGAGGCAGCGTGGTTCTTTCTTGATTTGCTGAAGATCAAAGGAATTAGAATTGGAAATCCTGCAGTCTGCACAAGGGCTGCAAGATATTTGGATTTTCCACCTCTTTCATAGTATAATCTGCCTAGAATAGTGGCTGCAGATTGGCCGGCGAGAACTAGGAGCGAATATAGAGCCGTTTCGGACCATTTCTTGTTTTGGTTATTGAATAATACCTTGCTCTCGTTCTTGTCTGAGTTTGGGTTTGTTTCTTGAATAGGGAGATCCATGGTTGAGAACAAATCAGACAAGATCAATGAAGATATCTGAAGCCCAATTAGTATATGGTGTTGGATGGAAGATGGCAAAAATATATCATCAATATTCCCATCTCAAGAAATTTGCATTTATTAGTTTGGGTGGAAAAACAAAAGATGGATGCATAGTATGACACGACACATTTATAGTATGATTATATTAGATTCAGTTCTAACTGCAATTCTTGCAACGCATTCTCGGTGTGAGGTCTATGTTGCAATGCAATAAACGGGATTGCTTCCGTTGATAGTATAAGTTGTTAGAAATCTCCCTTTGCATGTTAAAAAATACTCCCTCTATTTTGATTATTTGGTCCAGGTTACTATTTTAGAGTGTTTCAATTATATAGTCTAGTTTCTATATTTGGTATTGTTTTTTATGTTAATTTACCATTACACCCTTGAATAACATTGAAAAACAAGAATCTTAATTGTAATATTATGAAAATGAGAAGTTAATTAGTGCTCTAAATAAGGGTAATGTTGGAAGTTTGTTTAAATATTAAATAACTTTTGGCAAAACGTGCAAAATCAAATTGGATCATATAATCCGAACGGAGAAAGTATTTAATTTCCACGTCGGAGAAAAACACAAGTTATAGCATGTAATAAAGTACCATGTATAATCTTGTTAATGACTTTTCTTTCATCCGAACTAAGAGTGGACATAGGTTTCGTTAGGATCCAAACCACTATAATCATTAACTTATTTTACTTCTAATTCTTTACTTGCTTAAGTTTAAAATTTAACAATTGAATTTAATTATTGGTGTATAACTGGCTAACTGCAATTGAACCTTTAACCTGTTCAATTAAATATTTTATATCATAGTTGAAACTGACCTTTTTGCCCACTCAATTATATACAATCATATGTTTCTACACATTTTATTTCGCTATAACTCTGATTCGAGATCAACAACTATCTTTCAACAAAATATTGAAGTATTAATTTTCAATATGTAGAGTATATTTTCAACTCCTTAATTTGGAATTTAGTTATTTAAAATACAAGGCTTATTTTCCAATTTTAGGTTTGAATTTCTAAAAATTTAAAAACTAAAAATTATTGTAAAATTATATAATAGAAAGGAGAAAATGAAGACGGTGTATTGAAATAATATTTGGTAAAACAGAAGATATATTGTATTCTGGGAATGTGCAGCTGACATAAATGAGGTTTGTACGAAGTGAAAGTCGGGACTCCTCAACCAACTATATAATAATAGAGACATGCAGGTCCCATTATTTATATAGTATAACACGATTAATTTACATGTAATGGTCTTGTCACATGAACCAAGGACCATAAATAATTAATTATATATATATGCATATGCAGGTGGGTGAGTAATTAATTCAAGATGGGGTCTGCTTAACAATATTCAAATCATAGAACTTATTTTCGATTTTATTAGTTTGTTATTTCGTGGAGTAATATTATCATCTTAATCCTCCATTTAACGTATTCAACATTTGATTTTGGGACAAAATGGATGATGAGGGTTGCCATGTATATTTATAATGCCCTGATTGCAATTTAATATCTAACAATTTTTCATTTCTTGTAAAAATATGTTTGTATATTTTTGTAATTTAATTCCTAACATTTAAAAATAATAATTTAATTTATGTTGTTAGTCCATTATTGCACTAGTTTAATTCGAAACATGCATTAACCAATTTATATTTTAATTCCTTGCATTTACTAAAATACAATTTAACTAGTAACATTTTGTTGGTCTAAAAAACGTCAGAGAATAAATGTGCGTCCGAAGACTTTACAAATATGTGGTGATCTAGCTGATTCTTACCCAAGTTAGTTGATACTCTGAAAATGTTTTAGATCGCAAAGAATTACTTATACAGTTGTCAAATATATTTTAACCACTTGTGAGTTGTTAGATTTCAAAATAAGCCAGCAAAACCAAAAGAGTAAAGTGCTGAAAGTTGTAAAGGACACAAGCATTTTTATAGTGGTTTGTATGTCAGAAGATCTTGCGTTCACTCTTTGATCGCCAGATGGATCAATAAGCTAGAAAAGGATTCCAAGTGATGTCACTGGTATATAGTAGTCGCATGAACCTCCTACGTCCTCCAACTATAAGCACACCCAACAAATTCACGATGTAGCTTATTCTCTTCAGGCAGGTCGGCTTTACCACGAACGCGTCGCTAGGCCTCTCTGACTGGAAGGTTGGTGTAAGATTGAGCTCCTCCCCAAACGTAGCAGTAGGTGGTTGTTTGTGTCAGTTTATGAAATGAGTTCGTAAATCGGTCTTCGGATTCACCTCTGAAGAGAGTGAGTTCCGAAAAGTAACTCTACGAAGAGTGCTGGGAGTCTCATGTTCGGCGACACAGAAAATTACCTGAAGACTTGAATCTATTAATCACGATGGTTGACAAACTCCGTGGAAATTGGTAGTTTTTGCAGCGTCTTCAGCAATCAATAATTGATTATCATATTGAGTATTTATAGGTTTTCAAATGTGTTGAGTTTGCCTCTTCTTCTAGTCGTTGTACATGCTTTTCAAGATCTGTAGTTGTTCAGATATTTTCAGCGATGTGTATGTCATTTAAGAATGGCACTTTCGTCTGTTGACTTTGCTACTCTTCTTCATATCCAGCCGTAAAGTTTGTTTGGATTGATAGCTTCGCAACCGACTCTTTGTAAGTTTCATTACAAGCATGTCCGCTTCTCCGATGAACTGGAAGAATCAGTCTTCAAGTAATGTTTTTCGAACATAGTAATTCCTCTATTACAACTCATTTAACCTATACAAGATTAAAAATGTGAAATCACTCTATCAAGTCAAATAGAACTGACTGATTCTAGAACTGATTTGATACACCAAAAATAAAAGATTAAGAGGGTGTTTGGTTTAAGTGTCGGAATCACTATGGATATGAGTTTGAAAGTACACGGAATGAGTATGGGATTAACCATTCCAATAAAGATGTTTGGTTTATAAGATGGGTTTGGGAATCATTTTAAATTATAATATTTAAATTCTTAATATAATTAAAAAAGAATTAAATATAACATAAATAATAATAATTAATTTCTTAATAAAAAATAAATAGATAAAATAATGCAATAAAAATATCACTTTCAAATATTTATCTTCTTATTTATTTTATACAATATAAAAATGAAAGAATATTATAAAATATTATTTTATTTTAGAAAAATATTTATTTTTAATAATACATAATAATATTATATAAATAAAATATAATTTAAAATTATTTATTAATAAAAATTGCATT
The DNA here is from genome assembly GCA_026898455.1 of Plectranthus barbatus. Classification (NCBI taxonomy): domain Eukaryota; kingdom Viridiplantae; phylum Streptophyta; class Magnoliopsida; order Lamiales; family Lamiaceae; genus Plectranthus; species Plectranthus barbatus. The sequence goes on along the minus strand of JAPKLW010002992.1, from coordinate 35,665 downwards.
ACTTAAAATTAATATTTTAAAATAATTAATATAATTTATATCATATTTAATATTCTATTATCATTAATATATATTTAATTAATAAGTTAACACGTATAGGGGCTGAGTACTTCACGTACCAAATGGTCACGGTGTCCTGAAAAAAAATACATAATATATGATGTAGTCACTGTAACACACAACCATAGCACATGGGTTTTATTGAAATCTAACTCATGCATGCTCAAAATAATTTTATTTGTCACATAGATCCATAATTACTCAATTTATGATGCATTTCACAATCAACGATTATATAAATCACATAATTTGTGTGATTCACGCATGAGGCAACTCCTCCCTCCTCCTTATTTCTCCCATTTCTTCAGACAAGAGGGTGATCGTGTCCCTCCTCTTTATCTCTCTCCAATGCTTGTGGCATTGGAACAATTACAAAGCACCAAAATAATTTAACGGTGACACATTGCTTTCAAAATCAAAACCATTTATTTCAATTTGGAAATCATTTTGGAAAGCAAACCTAAAGAAAAATAGGATAGGGTAGTGCCCACCTTAATTATGAGGTGAAGGTTCACTTGGTGCCACTAGTTGAAGCTCCTTTTTGACAAACACCAACACCTAGATTGTTTAATATTTAATTTATGGGTGTGTACATGTAGTTTCATGCAATAGCTATTTCAATCAACAAGTCATAATATTTATTTTAGTGTGTTTCATATGACACTTCAATCTGATGACGACAATATTATCATTCATTTTCATTTATTACCAAGTACATGCTTGCATAATCATTGTCCACATATTAGGCTCAACAATTCAAGTATTTTCAGCCATTACACATAATCCATTAGTCTCTTTTGATCAAGTATGCTCCTATGTTAATTCATTTATATCTTTCTCTTAATAATGCAAATAATTTAATTTAAAATCATGCTAATGCCCTAATTCTAAATGTAAATGAGTGATCAATTAATAATGCAATATATTTTAAAAACATTCTTAATTTGAAAAAATATTTTTATTAGAGTTGGAAAAACATATGGTTGCATGTGAATGACTTTATGGTATTTAACTTAGTGAAATTCCTAATTATGAATCTAAAATGTGATGTTGTTTTCAAAGTGATGCCTATTAAAATGTGCAGAGAATTTAAGTATGAAATTTCCTATTCATAAACAATATTTTTTATATGAATATGCATGCTCCAATTTATAGTTTGTAAAAATCATTTTTCATTTGGAAGATACACGCTGGGGGAGATTGATTCTCCTAAGAGTTTTGGCTACAGGCTGATATTAGGGGTGCAGATTTAAAAATCATTTGTGACCATACTACTCGTGATAGTGACTTTACATTTAATATACAGAATCTATACTGTGTTAAAAACCAAAATACAAAATATGGAAGTTTTCTCATGTGCCAAAGTATAGTTACAAAATCGGTTTTTAATATGTAACATAGAATGACACATTTTATTGCAGTGAGCATAACTTTCAAACCCATAGGTATTTTGACATGAAACCAAAGTCACTATATTCCTAGCACATTCAATTACAGCATATTTAAATTTTACTTTAATCGGGTTCCATTTGACCCGTCTACAATAACCAAACAGAGAGCTCAACTTAGAGACTACACCACAACATGCTCATTTTATTATATCATGAATAAATTCGTCGCAAATCAACTTTCATCAACATATATGCTCAATTTAGACATCATAAATCTCATATTATGTTCATAAAACATATACCTCAAGCTATATCATGTATACTTGTAATATATCATCAATCAACATCAAAATATGAAATGTTGGTCATCAAACATGCTTATCTTAAACCCTAGTTCATCATTTGTCTTGAAAATTGACAAGGGGACTCTTGATCCTAAATGAAAGCTTCTAGATGTGTTTAAGAGTATCTAAAGATGATGAATAGAGGTTACTTGAAGAGTTTATGCCCAAATCTATGCTCTTATTCTTCAAGCTTTCGAAAATGGTGCTTCCTAGCTCTTAGTTGCTCTCTTCTTGCTTACTACCTCTTACAAGCCTCTAGATCTACCATATAGCTCCACGGATCTCTATTTTCTAGCCTTGGTCGATTTTAGTAACTTGGAATCTAGGGAAACTACTTTGTTTAATGGGTAGTGGAAGGTGTGAGGGTAAGATTTATGTGAAAATGGTGGTGGTTTGTTCATGTATGAAGGTGTGGCTAGTGGTGGCCATGGGCCGGTTCCGGAAAAATGGAACCGGAACTGACCCGTGGCTAGAAGGTTACGGTTACGGTTCGGAACCGGAACCTGTGGTTACGGTTCGGAACCGGAACCTGTGGTTCCGGTTCCAAACGGTTCCAGCTGGTTCCGGTTCCGAACCGGCGGATCGGCTTTTGTTTTTTTTAAAAAAAAAATTGTAATTATTTATTTCCTTTGAATAATATTTAGTTTGTACACAAAAATTGTTATTATAAGTATTTTTTCCTTTAAGTAATATTTGGTTTGTACACAAAAATTGTATATTGTTTTTTAACTTGTACACAATTAAATAAACACAAAAATATATAAAGAATATTATAAATTAAGATTACAAATTTAAACTTACAAGTTACAATGATTAATGTATATTTACAATTTTTTTAACTACACAAGTTATACAAATTACAAAATTGAAGAATTAATATTATTACAATGATTGAAAATTAAAACTATAAACAAAAAATTTCCAAAAAAAATTTTAAAAAAAACTTTAATAATTAGGGGGGAGGGGAGGGGTTAATTGAAAAGGGCTTGCACTTAATTTTTTACCTTAAAATTAAGTTGCCTTCGTATCCCTTAATTTTCATTAAGGGAATCAAAGCCCACGTAGTTCACTTACCTTACTTACCTTTAATTGGAGTCGAAATCCGCATCACCTAGGCCATCAGAAGCATTAGTACTTGCCGTGCTTGCATCGGAGTTGTAAGCATCCTCGTCGTCGAAGACGTGCCTCCAATCCGGTTGTTGTTTTCGATCTTCGGCATTTCTCCAATCTTTAAGTATAACTTGTGCTTCCCAATTGGCCGGTGTCAAGTTGGACCTTCTTTCATCCAACATATAGCCACCAGAGCTAAATGCTTGTCCCACGGCAACCGTTGATGCGGGGACGGCTAAGAACTCCTTCACCATCGTACTTAGGATTGGGTATTGTTGTTGCCGCCTTGACCACCATAGTAGAATATCAACCTCTTGTGGAGCGTTCTCATCTTCTTCATCTTGAGGCTGCAAACAATCACCACCAACATACATTTCCGCCAAATAAACATCTAGTTCGCTTTGTTGCGAACTAGAGGGACGGTTTTGAGACATAATATTATGAATTCTAGCTAACAAGGGGTTAGCACTAGTTTGGCCGGAAGTAGTTGTCCTATAGGCAGATCTAATTTGAACTAAGTGGCTATATGTGATACAAAATGAATCGAAAGCTTCACGTAATGTTGTACTAAGTTGGGTTTTAACTACATCGACGGAGGGGATGTTCAATTGTTCTAAAGGAATAATTTCGTCGGGCCCTATAAATGCTAAGGTTGATAAAGTGGTATAATATGTATCAATAAAAGAATAAACACCTTCTAATTTAATACTAGGATCAAATATTTAGCAATTAAAAAACGACGGGAATCTCCCTAAAATATTTTAACCATTTAACAACCATATCAAATACTATATGCCTTAATTCGGGTATGAAACTACATTGATTAAATTGACAAGCAATATAATAACAATGATATAAAACTTTAGAACTAGTGGGATAATAAACACCGGATAAAACTTTAGTTGCGTTAGAAAAAGATTTTAACATTTCATGCAAACTAGTACATGCATCCCAATGAGATAAATGCAAATTAACACCATAATCATTACTTCTAAAAAATTGTACTAATAATTCTTTATATTTAAAAGTAGCATTAAGCATTTCATAGGTGGCATTCCACCTATGAGAAATATCGGTTGGAAAACGTTTTGCTCGGACTCCATGAGTAGCATAAAAAGAAGACCATTTTTTTTTGCAATTTTTCAATGACTATGTAAGCATATAACTGCAGCCCTACTAGGTTGGATTGAATGAGTATAAAGTTTCATTCCATCTTGAACCGCTAAATTAAGAATATGAGTAATACAATGACAATGGAAAAACTTACCTCCGAGGACCGGATTGCACTCCAAAATAAGCTCCCTTATTGATGCGGTGTTGTTGCTTGCATTATCAAAACCAATAAAAAATATTTTGTCGTTTATTTTATATTGTTGAGCTATTTTTATTAATAAACGAGCTATATTTGATGCCGTATGAGGATCATTAAATTTTCGGTATGCAATTATTCTTTTATTTAGATTCCAAGCGGAATCTATCCAATGAACGGTTACACCTAAAAAATGATGTTCGGATCTACAATCATCCCAAATATCGGAGCAAATAGAAACCCTATGATCTAATTTTTTAAATTGATCGCGTAAAGTCAATCTATATTGTCTAACTCTATTTCTTATTCCACGCACCATAGTTGTGCGTGGAATTATTTTTTGAAGAGGTTGAAGTGGATGTATATATTTTTCAAATCTTGCTTTATCCATTAATTCAAAAGCTAAACTCTCTACACAAACCCATGACGATAATGAATCCCTACATTCTACTGGATCATATTTATGAAGAGGGGAAGAGGAAGACGTACCTTGGGAAGTAGAAAATGCACCTTGGTTTAATTGGGTTTGACCCTTAGCCAAGCCTAACTCAAGGGGATGCTTCACCTTTATGTGCCGTTGATATGTTCCATATCCACCACCGGCGATGTATTTGTATCTCTTAGGGCAATAATTGCAAAAGAGATCAAATTGTTCGGGAGCACCTATAATTTCAATATTTTTCTAGTTAGAAATCATAATTAAAATTTAAAATAAGTATAAGAATTTGAAATAAAAACACCACGTACCTTTCTTTTGCTCATTCGAACGAATTTTTCGGTAGTGCTTTGTGAAAAGATCGGATTTCAAAGCTTTTGGACTTAAATTTGAATCGAAATCATCAACTTCTTCATTTACCTCGGGGGGGGGGGGGGGAACACCTTCGTTGCCTTCATTTTCCAATGCCTCACGAAATCGCATTTCATGTAGTTGCAATTGTCGGGCATACTCCTCATCGGCTCGTACTTGTTCTTCACGAACATCGTCATCATCACTCAATGACAAAGTGATGTTATCATCATATTGAGATTGAGGAGAGCTTTCAATATGAAGACTACTCCCACCACGGTGACGTTGACGAGGTGAACCTCTAGTAGTAGCATCTCTAGCTATGGACTTGCCCCTATTGTCGGCACCACCAACACCACGACCACGGTTTGAAGACATATTTGAAATTTTAGAGAATGGATTTGGAATGGAAATTTGAAAGATAAATTGCAAAAATAAATTGAAAAAGAGAGTAATTGAGAGTAAAATTGAAGAATTGAAACACGAATTAGACAATGATTGCACTAATTGAGAGAATAGAATGAGAGAATTTAGATTGAGGTGTGAAAAATGTTGAAGGAAGGGGGGGTATTTATAGGAAAAAAAATGAATTTCAAAAATTTCGCCCGAACCGCCGGTTCCGGTTCTGAACCGGCGGTTTGGGGCTACGTGGCCAAATCTCGTTCATCCATTTTATTAAATATAGCCGTTTATAGCCGTTGCAAGATCCGGTTCGGAATCGGAACCGCCGGTTCCAACGGTTGGACCGGTTCAGGCGGTTCTGAACCGGAACTGCCGGTTCCTAACGGTCATTTTTTTAAAAAAAAATTCAAGCCGGTTCAACGGTTTCGAACCGGAACCGGCGGTTCGGAACCGTTCAAAATTTTTTTTTTGGCGGTTCCATGGTTCGGAACAGCCGGTTTCGGTTCTGGTTAAAAATAGTACCTTTTTCTGGCAGTATGAACATGCTGTAATAGGTACTGTTTTGACTACTCTAAATGTTGGGAGTGATGTTGTTACTTTCTTTCCAAATTTTGCCTTATCTCTTCGTGATGCTTCGTTGGAGTCTACCTTTAAAGTACAAATACAGATATATGGGGCTGATCAGGCATCTAGCAGCTATATGGCTACTCTTCGTCACCAAATCGTATACAGGTTACAAAATCACAGTCTAGACCTAAAGAATCAAGGTACCCCTGATGCTTTAATGGTTCTAGCTGAAGCCGGAGATGGAGTGCCAACAATTGTACAAGTTCCCAGACAAATCAATCGAAAAGATCTCGAACACCTGGTGCCTACTGAATGGATTACCAACTATGAAGCTTCATATCAAGTAGCCGAGCCTATCCAGGCTACTGAATTTAAATTTCAAAGAATTAAGGATGGAAAAGTTAAAACTATTTTCAAGCCCAGCAAGGAAGAAGGATCCTCTAATACAATGTTCCAGCTTCTTGTCACTCCCGTCCAAAATAAGGTATGGCGAGATGAAATAGATGGTTTTCCTATGCCCATATCTTCTTTTACAACAGATGGTGGAACTATCTACACGGATCGACTCAATGGCCACTTCATGTGGGATGTTGATCCAAGCATGTGCGACCCAAGATGCTCTTGTAATCAATATCACTCCTCCTCGGATGATGAAGACTATTCAGACTCCGATGATGAAGGTTACTTTGAGGATGAGGATTATGACGAGTTCTTCTATCAAAAATATGACAAGCCAAGCGATGAGAAGCCTTCCAACGACACTCACTATCATGCTTGTTATATGCTAAGAAACTATGAGGTAGAATTTCCTCCTTTGTCTCGACAAGAAGACCATGTCAATAATATCTATTCTAGACCTTATATTTAGAGTTTAACCATAGAACCGACAGGTCAAAGAAAACCCTTAAATCAAGGCGAGGAGGTTTTGAACTGGCAAACTTGTAATGCCACCGCTAAAAACAAATCCCTCCAAGTCATTGATTCAAAGGTTTCTTTAATTCTAGAAAAGGTTCATAACTCAACTGAAAAGGTTAATTCTCTTGAAGTTCAACTCCAGAAGGTTGAACAAAAACTTTCTGGAAGAATCTCTCAACTTGATGCAGAATTACAAGAGTTGATTACATAAAGGCAGTACGGCACCGAATTCTCAGAAAAAGAAGCTGAGTTTAAAAAACTAAAGAAGGAGATGCAAAGGATTCACGAAGACAAAAGCAGATCTGGAGCCTTGTTTGTACCCCAACCAAGCAGTTACTGTAGTTCTCCTCCGAGCTCACAAGATTATTCCAAATATTTTGGAATGATATCCAGCATTCCGCTCGACACTTCAAAAAAGAAAAAGAAAGAAGATCAACCACATCCAGAATCCAAAGATGAAGAAGAAACTGAACCTCTTGAAGCCTTAATGGTAGCAAGGGATCAATCCAGACTCCAAGAAGATGAAGGAAATGCAAGTTCTTTGGATGATGAATTCCATAATGACGTGGGCCTTCCTGCTATCTTAATGGCCGATCCAAAAATTTCTCAAGAGCATTCTGAGAATTTATTTGAAGATTCTGATCGAGAAGATGCCAATGGTGCATTCGTTAGCTACCCACCAGAAGCACGCCCTCCTCCAAAGCAGACTTCTGGTCCCTGGTTTACATTTGATGATGTGCCAATCCATAAACGGAGGGACCTGATGCATATTTTCATTGCATGGATTGACAACCAGCTCAATAAAGAAGGCTCAGATCTTAGGTCAGTGCTAAAGGAATTCACTTCTAGATTCCTTGGAACCCTAAGAGAATGGTTTTTAAGCCTTGGAGAATATCGTCAACTGCAGCTACTCAATGCCACCACCGCTGCAGATGCGTTGGGAGAAATCCACAGAGAATTTATAGGTGATATCTCTCTATATTCCAAAACTATTTCTCAAGAATATTTCTCGATGCGATGTTGTTCTTTGTCTAAAAAGGATTTAGATCGACATTTCAAAAGGATGTCAGACAGATTTTATATTCTGAATGGCTACAATGATCCCAACCTCAAGAATGTCTATTTGGCGTCTTTACCAAAGGAGTTACAACCAGAAATGGTGAGGATGATCCATGCAAGCCGAAGAGATATCGGAGCAACGACTCTAGGCCAAATCCATCAAATTTGCCTTGCTACCCTCGACAAACTTTGCGAGCAACAACAACTCTTCAAAGAGATGCTGGAAAGAAGAAAAATTCCCAAGTCCGTATGCGACAAATCTTATCTTGAAATCAAATGCAAAGACAAGGATTGTAAGTGTTCTTCTTCTCATAAATATCGACAAGGGAAAAATAAGGCTCGCAAGAAGAACGATCGAAAGAAGTACAGGTTCTTCAGGAGAAAATCATTCCGGCAGAAAAGGACGGACATGTGTTACCTATGCAACAAAAAGGGGCATTTTTGCAAAAAATAGCCCAAACAAGCAAGGAAAAGCTTCAAAATTGGCATCCCAAGCCTTTCATCTTCAAGAAGCAGATGCTCTGGATGCTGATATTAAATCTATCTTCTCTGAATAAGATGAACAGGATACATATACTGCATTTATTTTGCAGGAATCCTCAGAAGAAGATGATAATGATTAAGTATCCTCAGATGACGGAGTACCAGTACTCATGATAAGGTCTTTTCCTACCCTAAAGACCAATCTAATCGTTCAAGAAGGTACTCCTTTCCCTTACTTGGAAGTAAATATTCTTCAAAGCAAATATGACCGACCTATTAAGGTGATCGGAGTGCTCGATACTGGAGCTCGAAAGACGATGCTAAATCCAGACATTCTTCCTCGGGATGCTTGGGAGACTCATCATAAATACTTCTATGCGGCTGACGGTCAGACATTTCACACTTCTTTAATCTCTAAATATCCTGTTGGTATTCAGCTCTTTCCAAAATGCATAATATGGATAAAGGTTATTGGAAGCAAACTCCATGGACATGATCTTCTCATGGGTTTTGATCTCTTTTTTAAAACCCAAAGACTACAAATCTTGCCCAATGGAGTCAAATACAAAAGGAGTTTTCAGCCATACACCTCTGTCCAGAAGTTGTTCTCTCTAGATGAAGCTCCTGACATTTTCAGTCATCATACAAAAGAATTGAAGAAATGTTGCGCAGACTCACGTGCTGATTTCCACCATCCCTCTCCTTTGTGGAAGAATGAAAACTTCTTTGTTCAATTGCCTTTTAAGAAGAACGAAGATGTTAATGCAACTAAAGCAACTCATCCAGGGATGAATCCAGACGAGCTAACATTGGCTAGGCAAGAATGCACTCAACTACTCTCTCTTGGACTCATTGAGCCAACTAAGTCAAATTGGGCTTGCCAAACCTTTTATGTCAATAAGTGGGCTGAACAAGCACGAGGGAAAAAGAGGTTAGTCATTGACTATAAGCCTCTTAATTTCTATCTACTTGATGATAAATTCCCTCTACCCAGAACCCAAATGTTTATTGCTTAATTATCAGAAGCCCGCATATTCTCAAAATTTGATCTTAAGTCTGGCTTTTGGAAAATATGCATTGACCCAATTGATAGATATAAAATAGCCTTTTGCATCCCAATGGCCCAATATCAATGGACAGTCATACCTTTTGGCCTTAAAGTAGCACCCTCTTTATTTCAAAAGGCTATGATTCAAATATTTGATCCCATCCTTTATTCCACTCTGGTTTACATTGATGATATATTGCTATACTCTAAAACCCGAGAAGATCATCTTACCCTGCTTAATCAGTTTCTAGAATTGGTTCAAAAATATGGTGTCATGTTATCTAAAAAAAAGAGTATTATTGGCCAATCTAGCATTGATTTTCTTGGCATGAGAATAAGTGATGGAGAATATGTGCCTGGAGTCCACATCGCTCAAGAGCTGCAGAAGTTCCCAAATGAGAATCTTTCTATCAAAGAAATCCAACAATTTCTTGATATTGTCAATTACATCAAGGATTTCATTCCAAATTGCTCCAAATACACTAGTCAATTGTGAAAGCTCTTAAGGAAAAATCCTCCAGCATGGGGAAGAAATCAAATGCTGGCTATTGCTCATCTCAAAGAAGTATGTAAGGATCCTCCTCCTATGCGAATTCCAGGTAAAGGTAAAAGAATCCTACAAACTGATGCTAGTGATGAATATTGGGGTTCTATTCTTTTAGAAGAAGCTGCAGGAAAACTTTATTACTGCGCTCATGCCTGCGGACAATTCAAATATTCCCAGAAGCATTATCATGCAGTCTATAAGGAGATATTGGCAGTCAAAAATGGAATCAAGAAGTTTGAATTTCATCTTATCGGACATGAATTTATTGTCCAATTAGATAACACTTCCTTTCCAGCTATAATGGAGCTTCAACATAAAGGTGTTCCGGAGAAACAGCTCCTCCGACTCAAGGATTGGTTTTCAAAATATCAATTCAAGGTCCAGCATATTAAAGGTAAAGAAAACAAAATCCCTGATTATTTATCGAGGAAACCTTTCTTGCAGGTTATTTCCTCTAGAAAGATTCTTCCTGTCATCTTTATGGTTCACAAAAAGGGAAAGAAGAGGTCCTTTATTTTTGTAGGTGGGAAGGGTAAAAATCCATTTCTTCCTAAGGAAAATCCTCTCCTCAAAAAACTTCCTCCAGTCGTAAAGAAACCCGACCTCAATTTTCCTCCCTCTAATCAGCCTTTTAAGACTGTAAATGATATCAAACTTTTTGCCAGAAGGAATGTTTTCAAATACCTATCTCAATACATGGCAGAAACTAAACTCTCATATAACTTTGCCTGTTTTGATATCCAAAAACCTTTCTTGATGATTGCAAATATAGAGCCTCTGACAAACATTACATTTGACTCTTTCTGGTATCTATGGTGTTTGTCCGCTCTATTCTATATAGCCATTGAGATGAATGTTGAGGAAATGCTAACGTTCTTATACGACTCGGAAAATGAGACTACTATGACATGGGATTTCTTGGAGTTATATGCCTCCATTGATGAGTGGCTTGTCACGCTTCATCAAGCCTACGAAGCTGCTGAAGATTATGTTGAAGACCCTCATCTCGTGGTTATCTGTCACAGACCATATTATGAACATACAAGTGAAAGATTACGTCCTCTCCAGATACATTACAAATGGAAAATACTCCAACACTCTCTACGGGGAAATCGTTTGGAAGAAGATGAGTTATATCAACACTTATGTTTTGTGAATAAAATAACTCCAGATACCACAACTGAAAAGCTTATCTTCACCTCTTGGGTCGTCACTCCTACCAATCATGAAGGAACCAGTCAAAAGCCACAACGTGACAAAGTCCCTATCGACTATTTCCAAGATTCTCAAGATCCATGGCCTTCTCCTGATGATATGGATACTAGCAAGATCCTTTAAAAAGTCTTTTGTCTTATACGGCAGTTGTCTTTATGTTGTAATAAAACCAGCATGCATGTATTGTATATACGTGTCTAGCATGCTAATATCGAATAAGCAAGTTTTCTAGGTGTCCCCCTAGGTGTATTATACAAAAGCTGGTGAGAACACATGTACCACATGCACGATCTCCAGGTGTTAGTGTTCCCCTAGGTGTCTTAATTAAAAGCTGAGTCAGAAATACGTGCCTTACTCCTTATGACTCATCCGATGTAACTTCATATCTATATATAGGTATGAAGAGTTGTAGTTGAAGGACGAAAAAAATAAAATAAAAATCCTCTCTTTTACATTCCAACATGTCCAGCTAAACTCCTCTTTCCTTTCGAAAGTCCTCGTGGTAATACATAGTTCAACTATATTCATCTCCTATTTTTATCCTTCTAGTTAAGCTACGGTCCTTATTGTCCATACGGAGGTTCTAACTTATTTGGTAAAGCTAGCCTGATCTCACTCCAGAGTTATAGCCAAGGAAGGCGTTAAAACTCGACGAGTTTGAAAAGGTTGGTATATGCCAATATCTGGTGAGGTAACCCCCTTGAGTGTATGGAGTATGAAGGCTCCCGGCATCGGTTTTTATCATTTTTATCTTTTTTTTTTAAAATTAAAAATACCAAACCTTGTTTAATTTTTTAATCTTGCCCAATACCGAAAATCTTACACAAAATCTTTCACAATTGACTCAATCGAATCTTCTTTGATTTTTTATTTAATTTGTGGATCGAACCTTATTAATTTGTTTAATCGAGTTCTATCTCAATTGGTTCGAACCTTATTTAATTTTTTGTTTACTTTGTTTAATTTAAACCTTGTTTACTCATTATTATATGAAATAATTTATAATAATTACAAGCATTATCATTTTATTAATTAGAACCTTGTTTAATCATTGTTTACTCAATTGGTTTGAACCTTGTATAATTTTTTATAAGAAATAATTTGAAAAATACAAAAAATAATTTAATCACATTTTGATACAATATTCGGAACACTAAATTACAAGCACAATCACATTTTGATACAATATTTGAGAGCACTAAATTACAAGCACTATCACATGACTAGAAGAAACAATTGCTTAATTTGTGAACAACGTTTTTGCTTGTCAGTAGCCACTGATTTTGCTTCTCTGTGGTCACCGGTTTTTCTTCTGAGTTGTCAATGATTTTGTTTCTCACTAATCTTAAGTCTTTCATATCTTTTCCCGTAACAGAGAAGCTATGGCGGAGACAGTGGAGCTCCAGGTGTTGAAGCTATTACTCATCCATCTCTTTCCCCAATTGTAGTTGCGGGAAAAGGAGAAAGACTAGAAAAGGACCGGGGGTAAGGACACCCACTCTTTATGACGTAGGGAAAATCTTCTTCCAGCCCATGTAATGTAGGACAAATTCTCTTTGAATTGAGAAATTTCACGATCTCTTTGCTTAAAATATCTCGTCTGAGTGGAATAAAGAGAAAGGATATTTGGATTTGGAGTCTCAAGAGATTTTTGAAAAGATATAACTTTGAGTATCGTTTGAGTGTAATAGAGATAAAGGCCATTTGTAGTTGGCGGAGTTTTTGAATAGTATGAATTTGAGGTATAGAAATCATCCCTAAAATAAAAGGGGCAAGTAATTCACCAGTTTCAAAATATAAAAAATAATGAGGGAAATTGGAATTCAATGCCCATGTTGGTCCAAAATTGTTTCCGTGGTGTATAGTATATTGAATAATCCTACATGAATTATTTAAGCATCTTTGTACGATAAAAATAAGAATTGGCACAGACATTCATGTGAAAATATTGGTTGAATTCAATTATTTTGACCATCTTTGCAGGCATTTATTGATTGAAAAGAGAGATTGGCACAGACATTCATATTGAGGGTCGGGCCTCAACATAAAGCTCCACAGTCTCAATAGATTTTTTTTGTGTTTATGTAACCGATTTCCTCAAAAAAAGGATTGCCCGATCCTCGCACCATTTGTCTGTGCAACTCCGACCCGATCTTCACCTGACCGTCTGTATTCTTTATAATTTTTCACCACAACCTTTTTCACACCAATAGGTCCACACCGTTTGAATATAGGCTGCTCGATCTTGTCATCACCAGCATCACCATTAAATGTCTGCAATTTTATAAAAAATATAAAAATAAATTTGAAGACTACAAACAATTATAAAAATTATACCTCTGTAGTCTGAGTCTGAGGCTATGGCTGAGGCTGAGAAGTAGATGGATCGGATTGCCGGCATGCATGAATCGCTTCATTGAAATAATCCTTAATATAATCCTTGAATCTAGGTACCACATCCTCAAAATGAATTGCTTCACTCTAGCAAAGAACCTATCATCTCTCTCTCGCCTCCGAGATTCCCCGCCAGAAGATGAAGATGAGGTATGCCTCCTTCTACTGTGTTTATGTCGTGCACGTGGCTGTGCATGAGGCTGTGTATGTGGTTGTGTCACTAGCTGTGACTCTGTCTCAGACTCATGTCGATCATGGTGTTTATGCTTGAACTTAATCAGCCTGCACGACTTTATCATAATGAACCTTTTGAGCTACTTAGGAAATGTCACCATCCTATACAGGATATGATTACCTAATTCCAGTCACAGACAGTCATACACAAACTGCTACCACCCAAGATACAGATATACAAGTGCATGAAAGATTCTCCACCATAGTACATCAAAGTGATACACAAATTTGTATATACCTTCGTACCTTCATTAGGCTTAATATTCCGTCAAGCCATCAAGATCAAGATTTCTTTAATGTCAGATAAAGGACTCTATCTTTACTTAGGTCCTATCAATGCGTACCGAACGCACCAACACTTCTTGCAGCCAAGATAAGTTACTAAATACTGAATGTGCTACAACCTAAACCAACAGTCTATCCTGGGACTGTTTCAGTTGTGACAACTGTTTATATCTCACTAGGTCAAGCAATCCATACGATCTTCCATGATTTCTTACACACCGAATGATCTCCCTATCGACGAGATAAGAGGATATCGTTGTTCGCTTCATATGTTTGTTAATTAGACAAGAGAATTGCATCATTGTATACAAGAGATTAATGATTACTAGTATATCAAACGAACTGCTTACCAACATACTAATCATAATGCTTTGCAGTATACACAAATCTAACAATCTCCCACTTATACTCAAAGCATAATGATATGCTTTCCAAAGTATACAATGCATTAAAACTATTAGCTATTAATTTAATCACCGAGTGGCTTGCATCAATCAAAGTCCAAATCTATGAATGCCTATCATAGATTTTTGTGTTGAGCTTTTAAAAATCATGCAACTAAAGAATTTTTTTTCACTTTTTACTCGATTGACTGTCTTCTCTTACTTTGGTGCTTAACTCTATATGTTACATCACTTAGTGAATTCTAGGTTTCTCAAATTTGCAACTGCATTAGCATTATCACTTAAACTAGTGATACCATATGCAAATGAATAACCATTACTAAATTCTCATTTGCAATGCTCGAATCATATACTCATATGGTAATGTTCCATAAACTCAACAATTTTACACTCTCCCATTATATAATTCTAATACCCAAAATGAACATATAATTAGAGTAAGATTTTATTATGATTTAGTCCACTTGGAGATCCGAATTCTAACCCACGGCACATATACTCGACCGTATTGTATCTATCCAGGGTTAAGACTAATATCTATCAACTATGCCAACCTCATAGCAAGATATTAGATTTCATACAGTTCTCCAAGTAGAACTCTTTAGACAAACTTAACATCCTCTTCTTGCAAACATGCAGGAATTTGATCCTAAGGATGTACCCAGCGTCCCTTTTCTTTCAACATCTATAACTTTTCTGGTAACCATCTTTGTATGCCTGACAATACCTCCACATTGTCACCAAATAGGAGAATATTATCTACATACTATGCAAGATTCACCATGCAACCGTTGACATATAACTAACACTCAGAACAATTGTTCATTAACAGTGATAGTCCATATGACTTTATCACGTCGTCTGAACGTGGGTTCCATGACCGGTAAGCTCAAATCCATAGAAGGACTTCTAAAGCTTCCAGACAAGATACTTTCGCCTTACTGCACAAAACCTTCTGATGTTTCAACTGCCAGATTACAAGGTTACCAACTGCTGCTATAGCTAATAGTGTTCGAATGTACTTGAGCACAACTTAAAGGTGAAAAGTCCCATTGTACTCTATGCTCTCTTATTAACTATAATGCTTTACCACCAACCTTTTTTTTAACACTTTCATTCGCTTCTGTATTTACCTTGTATACCTACTTACTACTTCTAGCTATTAAGCTATCTATCAGCCAAGACATCTGGCATAAGACCATTGCATGATTATTTCTATTACTGAAATCCTGGAAATCCACTACTTGTCTATACCCTTGTCAGATACTGCTTCATCGTAGTTTCAGGAACTTCCATCAACCAGAGCAAAATCTGGGTTGAAGTATATCCTCCCACTTCAATGAAGCATCAACGCTATGTCAGCAGTTGGTGCAGTTCCTCGTGGTTCCACACCTTACACCATCGGTTGTGTGTGTGATACCATACCACCCTAGGTACATCCACACTCAAACAGGGCTTTCCTAATGGAAATGCATCAGCATCTTCAACTTCTTGAAGAACCGTATTATATTTGATAATACGGCTTCGAAGCCGGCTCTTGGCAAACCCTCAACGAGCAGATAGTGCTTATTTACAAGCATCGCGGACAGTTGAAACAGGTTCAACCAATTTCCCACTCTTGGATTATGTGGTTTCTTATTTTGATGTTCTTGCAATTGTAGTTAAGCATAATTTGGTTTATGAATCTTGACATCTGTTATGGGCTTTGGTGTTTAATGTGTTTTACCAATGTAGGCTGTACAATCCATGTTCCAACAAGCTATGCAATATATTGACCAGTTTTTCTCTATTTTATTTTATCTCTTTAGATAATTGATGATTTTTCTCATTTTGGCAGTTAGCTCATGGCCAAGGAACCCTTTCCTTTGCATTGTGTAGGTCCGTTTATGTTTAGATCACCAAGATTATGACCGTGCTCAGATACTCTCAAGAAAGATAAGTACTAGAGTTTTTGAAGCTGATGCGTCAAAAGAAAAGAAGAAACCCAAAGAAGGTGAAAACATTTTTGAAGAAGCTTCCTACTGATATTCAATCTCTATTGGAGTTAAAACCAATCTACTATCAATTAATGATTAGGTATCCACTATTTTGATTTTTGAGTTATCCATATATTGTTCCATGGTTTTGTCAGTTTAGTGTTCAAATAAAGCCGCTACACTTCCTATCATATACTTCGTGTATATAATGGGTACTCACAATTCATGTAATATAACTTTGCAACACAAAGGTTAGCAAGCCAATTCATAGCAGGCTTTGGCCATTACAATTGTTTTCTATTTAATATTCATGATAGAGTTCTCCATTTGAGTAATTGTGGGAATTGTAATGTTTAATTCTCAATTATAGATTTTGGTTAACGCATATTGTACATCCTGGGTTTTGAGGTATATTGTTAAACTGTTTGTTTTGTTCTCATTATAGATGTCTTCCTTTATGCTCCAAAGCTTCTATTGTCTGTTTTATTGTTGATCTGTGAAGCACGTATCTTTTCAAGAATAAAGTTATTAATGTTTGAAATTGCATTTCTTGGCATCTCTCAGAGCTGAGGCATTCTGATTTGTAATGCAATTGTAATTGCTCTGAATCCTCACATTTCTATTCGCAACATCCAACCAAATTTAATTTGTAGTTTATTTAATTTTAAGTGTAGCATAGATGGTGATTAATCTGAAAAATCATTTGTATCTCTAAACATTAGTTTGGTAGACTTTTTACTACTTCAGCACTTTTCTAACAGTAGTGCCACAGGTGGAAACATTTGGAGCCATGACAAAGACAAAAAAAATAGGTTTCGTACTTGAGCAAGTAAGTGATTTTCTAATATTTAATCTCCTTCTTGGTTGGGCATTTGACTCAAAGACACTCTAACCTTTGCATTCTGCAGGTCTGTCCATGTTTATATAGACAAATTGCTTCTCACTTCTAACTACTTTGAACTATCATCTCTAGGAAATAACTATCTCTTTTTGGTGTCCTTATCTGTTATTAACCAGCATCATATATCCTGCAGGTTTTGAGAAAAATATGTTGGTACTAGGTCTTGTCGCCTCATGATCCTATGCAGTCTAGCCTGCTTAACTCTACCCTAGAGGATAAGAACCTCTCAGAAATTCCTCATTTTAGGTGAGCTATTTTTATTCTCTATATGGTTAATCCTCCTACTTTTGCATTTCTTACTAATATCATATATGTCTATCATTTCAATTAGGTTGTTGTTGAAACAACTGGTTACCATGGAGGTTATTTAGTGGACAATCTCTGGGACTCATTTAAAAACGAGAGAATGAAGGATGGAGAGAATGATCGGACATAGTTTTCGATTGTTTAGTAGTAGCTTTGATACTTTCTTTAGAAGTTTCGCAATTCTTAACATCTCTTTCAGTTTATAATGGTTGAGTTAATATATGTTTCTACCTTGATGAAACAAATGATGTTAGTTGGATACATTGTTATATACTCCCTCCGTCCCAAACCAATAGGTACTTTTCATTTCGGCACATGAATTTCGGAGCTAGTGTTTAGTAGCTAATTGTGGTCGTTAATAAAATTGGCAATCGTTATTAACTTGTTAAAGTCTTACAGAATTTAATTACGATTGCAAATTTTATTACCGACCACAATTAGCTACTAAACACTAGCTCCGAAATTCATGTGCCGAAATGAAAAGTACCTATTGGTTTGGGACGGAGGGAGTATATATTTGTTAGTATTGAGTAGTTGAGTATCTCGATATGTTGCTTAAGAGTCATTAGTTGTGTTTATTTTTCTTATTGGTGTTCACTTTAAATTGATATACACAATCTGAGCTATTTAAAATTATTGTTATTTAGGAGAAAATACAACAATTTTAAATTGTCGTCTATAATCTAAAACACAACGGTTAGAAACTGTTGTCTTATGATAGAAAGAACAATGATTTTAAACCGTTGTGCTTTCTACAAAAGACAACAGTTTTTGTAGATAAGACAACGGTTTTTAACTGTTGTCTTTTCAAGAAAAGACAACAGTTTAGAATTGTTGTCTATACGGAGAAAAGACAACACTTTTTTTATCAAAAAGACAACGGTTTTAAACCGTTGTTTTTTGTAGAAAAGACAACGGGTGAAAAACCATTGTCTTTCAGCGTATACTTTTAACAACACCCCCTACAACAACACTACTGAATACCATTTATAAACCTGGTTAGTAGGATTGTACAATCTTACCACATGCTCGTTAGCCTTCAATCGACTCTTCATGAACCGGTCATGTTGGTAAGGGAAAAGTGCAGTATTGCAAGTGCTGAGCTCATTCCGGGCACGCTCGAAGATCTTTGATGACTTCTCTAGAGTGACTTCTACGATGGCTCGGATAGGCAAGAAGCGGCAACCTTTGAGAGCATTGTTGTAACTCTCAGCGATATTAGTTGTCGCGTTGCCCCAACGATGCCCTCCGTCCTCGTAGAGCATCCATTTGTCAGCTGGATGACGCTGCAACCAATCATATGCAGCACAGTTCATATCCCACAAATCAGACCAAACTTTATTGTACTCTTTCCCATAAAATGCTTGTCCGATCCTGGTGCAAACTTGCTTGAGGCCACTCGTCTTGAACTTATCCAATAAATTGGAGTGAAGATGGCGAAGACAATATCGATGACATCCAGATCCAGGAAAATGCTCAAAATATAACTGAAATGCAGCAAGGAAACCGGCATGCCGGTCTAATATGATGCACGTTGGTCTTAATTTTAGAACATTGAGGCGCAGGTGCTTAAGAAACCATGTCCAGCTGTGGGTGGACTCTCATCGATGAGGGCGTAAGCCAGTGGAATTATGTGATTGTTGGCTATCTTGGTCACAGCTAGCAGCAACTTCCCTTTATACAAACCCACACAGGTGCGTTCCGTCCACCATCACCGTTGGATGTGTGTGCTGATACGCGGCGATGCAGGCACTGAATGCCCAAAATATATACCGAAACGTCCTCTGCGCCATGTGCTTCTCATTCTTCAGGAACTTCCATACCACAACTGTATCCGGATTTTGTTGGCATAGGATCTCCATGAACCCCAACAGCTCGCAGATGTTGGTTTCCCAGTCGCCGTAGAGAGCCTCCAATGCTTTTCGATGGCCATGTCATGCTTTCTTGTAGCCAACATCCACGTTCCACTTTTCACGAACATTGACAATGACGTTGGCCACCTTGTACTCCAGATCGACTTGAAGGTGGGGAAGAATAAATTTCACAATAACATTGACAGCCAAATTGTTTCCGAAGAAGTTGTGGTCCTCCGTCCACGTGTTTAATTTCCACCCCCTTGAAGGTTTGTCATAAACTTCCCTAGCTTTCCACTGGCACGGAGGACCATTTGCATCCTTCTCTTTGCATTTCACCTCCCACGTGGTTTGGGAGTTCCTCTTGGTGGTGTATTGAACACCCTTTGATTGAGACCATGTAGTAACTGCATAAATCAATTGGTCCTTAGTTTTGAAATACGTATCAGCCTCTATTTGTTGAACATCATTGTTCCAAAATACTGGCATGTCGTCAAAATAATCGGTCTTGTAAGGGTCCGGATTGCCAATATTGTCGGAGACATGTCTCTCCCCCATGGAAAAGTAATTTCTCCCTCGTCAGAATCAATATTTATCTCCGGCATATATTTCCTCGTCGTCTTCAAAATCATCGCTGTTGTTCGGACACCATGTATCGTCATCTTCATCATCATCGCCATGTGCTTGTCGTACAGGGTTGCTACTACCTCCATGATCCACGGGCACGTGTGTATGCCCAATAGAAAGTCCCGACTTTAAAACATTGTATTCATGAAGGATTTGGATGTTCCCCTCATGAAGTTCCAAGAATATTGACTCATTTCCTTGGAGAACGAACACTTTCAGATTCAAGGTCCACCCCCACTGATTCGTACCCATAACTTTAAAGATTTTTTGAATGAGTTGAAAGTAATCTAGGTGGTGGGGAACATCACCCCACACATAATCTGGCTTGGTTAGATCAGCGCTCTCCCAAACAAAAATCAAAGTAAATGATTCCATAATTGAGTGACAATACACATGTACCCGTATTGACGGAGAGCAAACTCTATATATGATTAAAAACACATTTTTCTCTTTAGTGAATTTAATTTGACTAGTCGATTTTCCAACACTTACACATTTTTTTCTCTACTCAATTTAATATGTCTAGTCAATTAAATCTGACACAAAAATGAAAATTGTAGCTGGAAAGACTGTAAAAATAAATATATGACACTTACACATTATTCTCTTTAGTGAATTTAATCTGAATAGTCAATTTAATTTCTCTCTAGTAAATTTAATCTGACAAAAATATTAAAATTGTAGCTTCAAATAAAAATATAGGGTTAAGAAATAATAAATTATTATAATCTTGTTCGTAAAAAAAACTTATGTTAATAGGTTTATTAGCAAAAATTAACAAAACTATTCTTAACTTTTACAATTATAACATATTTCGCAAACAATTGCAAATAAAACATAAAATCTTAAATTTCTGCAATTATAAAATAAATATTTGAATTTGTAGAAACTAGATACTAAAAACTAACTAATAAGAACTATTTAGTAGCAAATATAATAATTTACTATTATAACGTGTTATTTTCAAATTTGAAAAGCATAATAATTCAAAGTAAGGGTGTACTCTAAAACAAAAAAAAATTCAAAAGTAGGCTGAGTAAATAATATACATTTGTTATTACCCCACCTACCCCACTATCCCATTTTTCACTTTTCCCTTTTCAACCCCCCCCCCCCTCTCTCTCTCTCTCTCTTCCGCCATTGTTTCCCCCTGCGTGAGAACACGAATTATTTGGATTCGACTGTAGCTGCATCAAAATTTTATCACACCACCACATAAATCATGTCGGGCAAAAATAATCAGGTGCACTTTTTAGCAACCTTTTTTTTATTTTAAGTATTTACGATGTCGTTTTTTTTTGTGTTTGTTTTGGTTGGAAATATGTTTCGCAACCTAAGAATATGTTTGTTTATGCTGCTTTTTGTTTTTATGTTTGTTTATGTTTAAATTATTGATTTTTTTTTTATTAATAGGGTATTTTATTTGGTGTGAAATAGGAATTAGGGGATTTTTATGGTCGGTTTTATTTTTTTATTTAAATAGCTTGGTTTATTATTAATATGCATTAAAATATGTTTAATTTTTTTTTGTAAATATGCGTTAAAATAGGTTTAATTTTTTTGTAAAATAGGTGACAAAATTCTTTTATTCTATTTTGTTTCTTAAAAAATTAGTAATTTATTATTAGTTTTGTGAAAATTTGTGTATTCGGATTATCAGTTTTCAAAATTCGAGTGTTTGAATTTTTTTAAATAATTAATTATTATTTTTTGTGAAAATTTGAGGTTTCAGATTTTCAGTTTTCAAAATTCGAGTATTTGATTTTATTTTTTTAAATTAAATATTTGTTTATTCATATGGCAGAAATTCGAGACTTCAAATTTTTTTATTTGTTAAATTCGTGTGTTCGAATTGTTTTAAAATAAAATAATTTATTTTTTTCATTGGTAAATCCGGGTATTCGAGAGTTCGATTTACTTTTTTAATTGATTAATTTATTATTTAATTAATTATTTTTATTTAATTAAGTTATTTTTCTTATTATTGAAATTGGTTGTGATAGGTTTGGAGATGGATGAGATCGGGACTGCGAGGGCAATCCCAACCCCTTACTGTATACACCCGGGATATTTTGGAGGATATCCGAATCCGATTGAGTGCTTTTGGCCATGAAACTCTTGACTTATTTCGTGAGGGGCCATTCAAGCATTTTCTGGACTTGAATTGGTCCAAAAGAACAGTTACGGCCTTGAGGGCTTTAATTACCCAAGAAATTGAAGTAGAGGGAGCTGTGGATGAGCTTTAGTTTCGTGTGGGAAACCAAAACAATCGATTTGGACCACAAGAGTTTGCCCTGGTGACTGGGCTACGATTTGGTGATTCGGGTTTTGACTCGAATAAGGAGTACCCTGTTTCAAAGTCTTCTTGTCTTCATCACTATAATAAGTTGCCCACCGTGGACCAATTGCACAAGGATTTCAAGGACTTGAGGATTGAACTTAGCCCCTCAGCCGAAGACTACATGAAGATTGTTGAGTTCCTCTTCGTATACTGGATGCTTGCATGCTTTGATGGGAGAGGAGTTGTACACACTTGGATCCTTAATCTCGTAGATAATAAAGAGTAATGGAAATTATTTCCTTGGGGCGCGTGGTCCTACAGCGTCCTACTACATCAGATGTCTGTTGTGATCAGAAATCCAGTGAAGGTCAAAAATCCGGAGAAGGGTGCTACCTCAGTACATGTATATGGTCCTATTTGGACATTGGAGGTATTACCTAAGTTTATTTTATCCAATTTAATGAATATATTAATTTCAATCCATAATGTTAATTATTTTGCAGGCATGGTCTTATGAGGCTATCCCGGATTTGGCTACATTGGTTGCGGAACCGGTCATACAAAATAAAGGTATTCCTCGTTGTCTGAGGTGGCGTCCGATCTTTAG
Source organism: Plectranthus barbatus (assembly GCA_026898455.1). NCBI lineage: Eukaryota > Viridiplantae > Streptophyta > Magnoliopsida > Lamiales > Lamiaceae > Plectranthus > Plectranthus barbatus. Next base: position 12,560 of record JAPKLW010002992.1, on the reverse strand, counting down.
ACGGGTAATAACTTCACACAGTTTTCAATCAAGAGGTAAAAATATTTATAATCATTTCGTAAATATTAATATAAAAGTAAATTTATTTATTGATTTGTATTTTTTCAGCTAGGATGCAGGATAACATTAGAGCCGATGGATGTCGAAGCCCGATCGGACTATTGGATCAGTTTGACTGAAGATGATCATCCGCTGCTACGTAGATACATCCCGTATCAGGGATCAATGAGGACCCCGAAGTCCTCTTCATCGAGGCCATCCAGCTCTCGGAGATCCACTTCCCGACGTGGAGCTTCCCAGCCGGATGCCTCCGAAATAGAGCCCTCCCAGCCTAGCCCCCCCAGCCGAGCCCCTCCTAGGCTCCACCTTCCGAGGCAGCCACCTCCCAGCTGAGCCCCTCTCAGCCACAGCCCTCATTAGTGTTTGATATCCCAATCGAGGAGAGTAGTTGACCTCCACAATCATCGGTGAAGCGACCCCGAGGTGTATTATCGTCAGAGCCAGGATTAGAGGTATTTATTTATTTACATTATGATCCTTTTATATTACTATATAAATTATTTAATATATATGTTAGACCGGACACACATCTTCTTCGCCGCCGGAAGCAATACGCCTTGATGATGATATCGTTCGGCGAATTGTTGAAGGGCTATGGCCCGGGTTAAGGATTGGACGAAAGAGTTGTTCGAGGGCCACTCTTGTCGGGGTGCTCAAAGCACCGATGTCAACAAGAGGACTCGAGCTGTAGCGTTGAGTAGCCGAGCTCCTGCGTCTACTAGCCGAGCTCCTACATCTACTAGGCATTTTCTGCCACCAATGGAAATATGGACCAAATTAATGAATAAGTTCTTAATATTCATGAAAATGTCGGGTGCATTTGTAATATTGCCCGAAACGGAGTTGCATTTGACTAAGGAGTTGTGGTTCATCCCTTTGCTCGACCCCACCCTCGATGTAAGGGAAGACGTAAGCATAGTTTTAAATTGTTTAGTTTTGATTATATTTAAAAAAAATTGTTTTTATTTAATTAATTTGTTTTGTTAACAGGTAATAGAGTTATTTATGGCTGTGAGCCGAGCATGGTTGAGGTTTGGAATTTTGAATAATATTGGTGTGGATCCGGATACTACCATCCTTATTAGCCGTCGTTTCTTTGTAAGTTAATCGTGCATGTTTTATTCTTTTTATTTTTCAAATTTTTTATTTTAAAAAAATTTATTAAACTATATATATAGGCATCATTGTGTGAAGATTGGGATAAGTCCCACCCTCGTGAGTATAATGACGGAACTTGCCTACCGTCAATAGAGGATGATTACAATTGGTGGAAACCCAATCCACAATTAATAAAAACAGTCCAAGAATTGGATGGAATGGGGGGCAAAAAAGAGTGGCACAAAGCTAAACAAGTAAGTTACAAAATTAGGAAATGTCTTATTTAATTTGGTTAACTATTTCCACTTCACCGCCAAATCAGTTTTTAATATAATTCTCAATTTATTATTTATTTTAAATTATTTTACTTTTAATAATTCAAGGCCCACTTGTTAGAACTATACTTAATAAAATATATATGTTTAATAAATATACTTATTTCAAATTATACTTATTTCTCTTCAGGGGCGCGCGACTTTGTTTTTCTTTTGGGCCCACCACTTATTTTCCTACCCAGATGGTAACTTTGCTACCTCTCTACAAACCACACCTACAAATAATTTCATTGATATCGAGGTATTCAGTTGAGTAAAACTCAATCATTCTTTATAAAATGATATTTTTCGGGATCTCCTCATTCACGTCTATAAATACCCATTATCTTTCTTCTCCACAAAATACCAACCATATTGAAAATAATCATGATTCCCCATTTTCTTTCCAAAAACATGATACTCATCCCAAATTTATTTCATGAGTGTTTATTTGTCCTAAAATCACTCGCTAGAGAAATGATGTTTTTATCATTCTCAATCCAAAAGAAAATATCAATTACGATAGCCGTTCCAGAAGAAAATATTTATTATGACGTAATGAGCCAAATGTTGTTGAGAATCTCCCTCAACTACTATTAAAGAGATCCCCTTTTGTAGAGGGTAAAGGCTCAATAATTTTATTGTACTTGGACTGCCCAGGGGGTTTGCTTTCCTTTGTGGTAGCAATTCATCATTTCTACATATTTTAGGGTTCAGGCTCTAGCAGTTCACACTTCTGAATTTATTTTATCACTTGTAATGTTCTTCTGAACCTATTTTATCACTTGTAATACTTCGAATGGACGTTCATTTGTAATAAATGTGGCGTGTGTATTTCAAATTTCACTTTTTGTTTCAATAGTATTAGAGTTTCATATTAATTAAAGGACCCACCTTATTGATTTATATAAGTAAATTTATATAAAATAAAAATACGGAATTCGCGAGAGCACTAAACATCATTCTTTTAATTAAATGACCCACTTTATTTTATATAATCATTTTATTAATTTAAATAATATTATTAAAAAAATGAAAATACTAATTTTGGAGAGCACTATCATTACAATATTACAAGGTGGATTACTGATCACTAATATTATTAAACAGTGACTTAGCAAAGCTAATAATATAGCGGCAAAGATAAAATTATCGATTCCTCAGGGAAAGAAGTATCGAATAACCTTTAAGTACTAAATCAGGCGTTCTTGAAAATATTGAATAGGAAAATCAAATGAAAAAGTTTTGGTTGTTTTGGAAATCGCAATCTTTGCAATCGAAAATTAAACAGGAAACTTGAAAAGCTTTTGAAGTCAAATAAGAGAAGTACAGATTCCAGGGATATCTACCTATCAAGTATAACATGTATGAACGAATCGATTAATTCCCAATTTAATTCCTCTTCATAGTGAAACATCAGAAAACTGTTACGAACTTCTTTGTCTGACAATTCGTAAAGTAGATTAGTCAACTACCTATCTCCGTTCGGTCTCAAGATAAATTAACTAACTCCAAAAGATCTACAGATTTATTCCTACAATTAATCTCCTTCAGTTACGACAAGAAATCAAATATATTGTGAAAATCTCTTTCGATTGAAAACTATTACAGTTACGTCTCTAGAATTCAACTAATAATCCTAAGTTGTGGCCAACATACTTAAAGATTAAGAATAAAACCAGATTTCACAAACTACGAAGGGAAAGGGAAAATAATTCAATTAATCACAACATGCATACATTGATAGTTCGAAACCCTAGAATCTGAGAAGGGATTTAGCCACACATATTCAGATTAATATTCATCAAAGAAAAATACAACCTGAATTGCATAAAAACTGGAATCCGGAAGTCTTATCGGAGAAACTTGTCTTCAAACATAAAAATTCTTCAACTCTAATATTCTAATAATTGCTCTAACTTTCTCTCTCTAAAAACACATTCACTCCTCCAAAAAACGAGTTATACATGAGTATTTATAATGATGAAAGATGTATCTAGCATTATCTAGGATTAGATATGCATCTATCTCCAAATCAGATGAGAAACAGGATTTCCGCATGCGCGTCGACCGCGTCTGATCTTCGTCGATCGCGTCCCAGCATCTTTCCTCATCGACCGCGTCTGAATGGCATCGGTCGACGAAGCCTTCTTCTTCCGTCGATCGCTTGACCATCAACATGCCTCGTCGATCGACTAAGGGCCCTCGTCGATCGATGAGGTATCGAACACTGGATCCTGATTCCTCTGTTTTTCGACTAGAAACCTGCATGATTTATCAAACACAACATTCCAAGTACAAAAACCAACTCATGCACAAAAACAATTACAAAAATGATCTAAACACTACACAATCAGTCAAAGAACAATAAGATAAGTTGGTGAAAATCCTAACTTATCAACTCCCCCAAACTTAAACCATTGATCGTCCTCGATCAAGTCACAGAAAAGAAGTATAATCAAATGCAGATACGAGTGTGCAATGCCTCACAAGCCTATTTCGCAATCCAAGTTTCACTTATTCACAAAAATCATGCAATCCAAACAAATTCTCATTGGTAAACTATTAAGGAGAAACCTCACCAGACAGTGTTTGCACTCATCGCTCAATCAAGCAAAAAGGGTTTTGAAATTTCACACAATCAAAGTTTTAGTTTATTTCACCATAGGTTTGACAAATTTCTCATCTCTCCACTGCTTGTTAGTGTGGTTTTTCAGGGAATCAGAAAGGTCTTCATTTGGTTGTAATGTGGCTTACCTAAAAGGTAGGATATTTTTGGCTAAGTGACTCAAAATATTTCAATCAAACCCAAAGACTCAAACATATCATAACCACATCATTTTTTTCACACAATCTTGTTCTTTTCCTTCTTCTTTTCATCATTCTCGGGGTTCCTAAGAGCTTACTCTCAATTATTTATGAACAACATAAATGAGTTTCTTTATCTTTCACCAATGTTCATTTTTCTTTTTTCTAACTTTTTCATGGAAACCCCCCTTTTTTTTCTTTCTTTTCGCTCATGGCCTCACATGGCCTCTCAACACACTCCCACAATTCACATCATCCAATAAATCACAATCATCTTATTCATCAACCCTTCTAATCAAAGAAAAATTCATTCAAGGCTCAAAGGGGCTACAAGTGAAGATTCAAGGTTAGTGTATGGGGAATGGCTACGAAAGAACATGCCTAAAATCATTTTCACCCTATTACCACACTTAATGCAACCTCAAGAGAGAAATTCTTCAAATTCTAGGAAATAAATCTATCAACTTTGTCACTCATCAAACGAAAAATTGGCACAAATCTCCAAGGTAGAAATTTTGTTGCTCCTTAATAATTAACCAATTTCGAACAGTCATCATGCAAAAATTTAAGTTTCAAAGATCAACATATCAAACAAAACAGCTCCTATCATTGGCTACTCTATCACACAAATTATCATTCTTAATCAGCAAATATCTCGATTACCAATCAATAATTCTAGTTCAAGCAGAGACAAATAAGTAATCATAACACCATCATAATCAAAAAGTTCCGACTGTCCTATGTTCAAAAGCTCCTAAACAATGCTCAGACTATTTACTTAAAACAAGAACCACAAATCAAGAGTTCAAAAATACTAATTTTCAATAAAAAGCCTTGCAGAGAGCAATTGTTCACACTGAAGCAAAAGAACAAGGATGGTGCTGGTTTAAATTGGAAAAAAAAATAATAACATCAAAAACAATGAAAAATCAACAAAAATAGAAAAAATTGAAAGCAGAAATGTTTCCCTTTTCCTATCATCATCCCCCCAAACTTATTCACTCGAAAGAGTGGAAAAGTTTGAAAGTTAGATAAGGAAAAGAGAAACGATACCTCATTCCTCCTCATCGGAGGGATCCTCCATCTGTACATCAGAAGATGCCCACACTGGCAGTCGGCGGCGGCGGTGTTCCTGTCGAACACTCTGCTGAGGCTGGGAACTGGACTGAGGCTGCGAGTTGAGGAACAGCTGCTGCATCTGAACATTGAGGTTATCCAACCTCGTATTCACATTCCGTTGGAAGTTTGACTGCAAAACAGCCTGCTGCTGCATGTACTGGTAGATCGTCGCCAGATCCACCCCGGAAGATGAAGACTCTCCCGTGAAGTGGTGTAGCGGCTGTCCACCAGTCTGATCGGGAATGTGCTGTCCTCCCTCGTCATCCCCGTCCTTGTCCTCCTCATCAGCTTCTGGGGGCTGCTGTGGCTCACTCTGATCTGGCCGGGTCAGTGGTCGGTGTCGGAGTCTGGAGGTGCCTGGACCTCCTCGTGCACCGGTCATCAACCTCATGTGGGCGGGGGTGCTCATCAACCAATTATCACGGAACTGATAATCGGTGACGCGTGTGAGGTGCCGGTTCGGCAGTGGAAACCGGTCTCCATTGGACATCCGCAGGGACCAACCTCTCTCCCACGGTGAAATCATCATCATCCTCACCAAAGCCCCCGTGCCAAGACCTCGGTTGTCATCGTCGAGCTCCTCAAATTGGGACAAGTCAATCCCCACAAATTCTGCAATCGGGGTGATCAATCCCCCGCTCCAAATGTTGCCTTTCTTGGCCTTGATTTGCTTCTTCCAATGGTCCATGACAAACGCTCCGAAGCTGAACTTTCCCTCTGTCAACATGCAGTAGAGGGCGTAGAGTTTTCTCCAATTCTGACCTTGCCACTCTCGTGTCTACCTGAAATCGACACCCCCATACATCTCTAGATGTATCTGAAAACAGGGTTGTCAATGGAGGAAGCTTTCAAATTCCCCGAGTCGAACACGCGCAAGTCATCGCTGGCATCTGCAGCAATTTGGGACCAAAAGTGAGCACTATCGAAGCTTGGAGGAGGAACACCATCTCCCCCTTCGTAGAGTCCCCAAATTTTCTCGAGCTGGTTCCTTGGGAGCTCGTGGTAATTGTTCATCAGCTGGAACCCAATTGTGGTAGGCTCTGGCCCTGGTTCGACCTCAAAGACTCGGAGTGATGCAAAGAACTCCAAGACCAAGTCCGGATAAGTTGGCCAACGGCCTGTCACCCATGCACCCCAGCCAATCCTCTCCAAGAGGTTCTCAACGTCGTTATGAATACCCAGCAGATGCATCTTCTCCGGGTAGGGATAGAGTGTCTGTCGAATTGTGAACTATTCCCCCAAGAACCTCTCGTAACGCTTCTGATGAGACCATTTGGTGAATGTGGGTTGGAAGTCCATTGTCAATCTGCAAGGAATTGTCAAAATTCATCACCATTCTTCACAAAATTCCAATGCAAGCATATCCAATTTGAGTAAAAATCCAAAGAAATCGATGTACCCATGAAAAATTAGTTTGACATTCATGCAATTCACTCCCAATTCTAGCCTATTATCATCATGTTTGACAGAATTTGGTCAAGAAATAATAAAGCTAGAAAATCACCCAAACAAGAAAAATTCCCCCCAAACATTCGTATGAAGAATTCAATGAAACTCAAGCACAAATCAATCACGAGCAAGTATATCGATGAAAACCACAAACCATATCGAGTAATCACCACGAATAGCAACGAAATCGACAAAATTTGCAAAATGAAAACAAGGGCTCCAAACTCAAATTTTATCAAAAATCATGCTCAAATCCTTCAAATCATGTGAAATAATCAGAAAGGAGAGTGTTAGGGTACATACCGTGGTTGATTTCGATGATTTTGGAGAGAAAAGTTCGAGGTTGGGGTTGGGAGAGAAAAACCATCGTATGTTTGTGTTTGTGAGGGAGAAAATGAGGTGAGGGGGTTTAAAAACCCGTCTCTGTTCGCGGTCCAGAATCGACCGCATCGATCGACGAGGCATCTTTGTCGATCGACAAAGCCCATTTTCCCTCGTCGATCGATGAGAAATGGCATCGATCGACGGGGATGTTTTCCCTTGTCAATCGATGCCAATCTCGGACGATCGTCGTGGCCCGACTGGACTCGACACAATTTTGAAAAAAAACAAAACTGAACTGACTCGAAAATAAAAGAAATAAATAAAATAGGAAACTGTTCGGTTACCTCCCAACCAGTGCTTGGTTTATTGTCGCTAGCTCGACAATACCTGACTTTTAAGGGAGATTCAAGTAGTACTTCACCACTGCTCCAATTTGAAGAGGGGTGTAGTACGGTTTCAGGTTTTGCCCGTTCACTCTGAAGGTCTTTCCATCTTGTGCGGCTAGTTCAACTACACCGTTCATGAATTGGCTGATTACGGTGTATAGTCCGGACCACTTTGACTGAAGTTTTCCGGGCATGAATCGAAGACGGGATTTGAAGAGGAGAACCTTATCACCTGAAGTGAAGACATGCGAGCGGATCTTTTTGTCGTGGAATCTCTTCGCTCGATTCTTGTAGATGACGTTGTTCTCATAGGCCTCATCCCGAAAGTCTTCTAATTCATTCAGTGCCATGGCGCGGTCTTCTGTGGCTGTCTTCCAATCAAAATTCAATTCTTTCACCGCCCTCCAAGCTTTGTGCTCCATCTCGACAGGAAGGTGACATGACTTTCCGAAGATCAGCTGATACGGAGAAGTCCCAATCGGTGTTTTGTAGGCGGTGCGGTATGCCCAAAGTGCATCATCGAGGACTGCCGCCCAATCCTTTCTTTGCTTGACCGTTTTCTCTAATATCTGCTTGATTTCTCTGTTGGATAATTCCGTCAACCCGTTCCCTTGAGGGTGATATGGAGTGGTGACACGGTGCTTTACTCCGTATCTGGCAAGGAGAGATGAGAGCCATCTGTTGCAAAAGTGTGATCCCCCATTGCTGATCAGGGCTCTCGGTGTTCCGAATCTTGTCATCAGCTTCTTCTGGAACTTGATAACGACTTTGGAGTCGTTGGTGGCTGTCGGAATGGCTTCGACCCACCGCGATACAAAATCAACTACCAACAGGATGTATGTGAATCCTTGCGATTTCGGGAAGGGTCCCATGAAATCGATCCCCCAGACATCAAATATTTCAACTTCAGTCACCGGTGTCTGTGGCATCTCATTCTTTCGCGATATGTTGCCGGTTCTCTGGCATCGATCACAGCCTGTTATCCATCCGCGATAGACTTCGTAGATGGAATGCCAATAGAATCCGCTTGCAAGGATTTTGAAGGCAGTTCGGTTGGCCGAATGGTGTCCACCAGAAGGAGATGAATGGCATGCTTCGAAGATTTTATGCCACTCGGACTGGGGCACACATCGGCAAATGACTCCGTCAGCGCATCTGCGCCACAGGTAGGGATCCTCCCAATAGTAGAATCTGACGTCGTGCAGAAACTTTTTCTTTGCATATGGAGAGCAATCCGGCGGAAGCACACCGCTGGCCAAGAAGTTGGCGAAATCTGCGAACCATGGAGTTTTGGATTCATAAATTTCCTTCATGTCACTCAAGGCATAGACCTGTTCGTCGGGGAATGTCTCTCGGATTGTTAATTGCTGATCGTCCCCCTTGACTGGCGGTTCAAGCCTCGATAGGTGGTCGGTGATGACATTCTCGCTTCCTTTTCTTTCCTTGATCTCCAAGTCGAACTCTTGCAACAACAGAATCCACCAAATCAGTCTGGGCTTGGCATCTTGTTTTGCAAACAAGTACTTGATTGCTGCATGGTCGGTGTAGACAATTGTTTTTTAGCCTATCAGATAAGGCCGGAACTTGTCGAACGCGTACACTACTGCAAGCATCTCCTTTTCTGTCGTGGTGTAGTTGCATTGAGCTGGATTCATATTTTTGCTGGCATATTGGATCACATGGAAGAGTCTTCCTTTCATTTGGCCCAGAGCTGCTCCAACAGCATAATCGCTGGCGTCGCACATCAATGTGAAAGGCTCATCCCAATCTGGTGCAGTCAGGACTGGTGCAGTTACCAGTGCTTCTTTCAATCTCTCGAACGCTTTCAGGCATTCTTCATCAAACACGAAAGACGCATCCTTCTCCAACAAGTTGCATAGTGGCCGGGATACCTTTGAGAAGTCTTTGATGAACCTCCTATAGAATCCTGCATGACCTTCTTCAGACGGCTTTGACGTTTGTTGGTGGTGACATCTTCTCAATGGCTATCACTTTGGCTTGATCTACCTCCAATCCTTTGGCTGACACTCGATGTCCCAACACAATTCCTTCCCTCACCATGAAATGGCACTTCTCCCAATTGAGGCATAGATTTGTCTCGGTGCATCTCTTGAGTACAGTAGCCAAATTCTACAAACAAACATCATATGAGCTACCAAAAACCGAGAAGTCATCCATAAATACCTCCATGATGTCCTCGATCAAGTCGTGGAAGATGGCAGTCATGCATCTCTGGAAGGTGGCCGGCGCATTGCATAACCCAAAAGGCATCCGTCGGTAGGCGAATACTCCATATGGACAGGTGAATGCCGTCTTGTGTTGATCTTCTGGTGCCACAGCTATTTGATTGTACCCTGAGTAACCATCAAGAAAGCAGTAAAAAGGATAACTAGATAATCTATCTAGCATTTGATCAATGAATGGAAGAGGGTAATGATCCTTGCACGTGGCGGAGTTCAAGGCTCGGTAGTCAATGCAGACTCGCCATCCCATGATCGGTCTTTGCGCTACTTCCTCTCCATCATCGTTCTTCACAATTTGCATTCCTCCTTTCTTAGCTACTACTTGTGTAGGGCTTACCCACTTGCTATCGGAAATCGGGTAGATCATGCCATGGTCAAGGAGTTTGAGAACCTCCTTCTTGATAGTCTCTTGCATGATAGGATTCAGACGTCTTTGTGCTTGTCTCTTTGGTTTCGCATCCTCTTCAAGGATGATCTTGTGCATACACAGTGAAGGACTGATCCCTTTGATGTCTCCCAAGGTCCATCCAATGGCGGACTTGTATGTCCGCAAGACTCGTAACAGCTTGTCAAGTTCCCCCTGTGAAAGATAAGCAGAAACGATAACAGGGTAAGTGCTGTCTGAGCCTAGGAATGCATACCTGAGATGTGATGGGAGTGTCTTGAGCTCCAAAATTGGTGGATTTGAGCTGGAGATCGGCTGTCCTGGGATTCCGTCGATCGATGAGGATGCTTCATCGATCGACGCAGGTGCGGTCTTGGCGTCGATCGACGAGACATCAGACTCGGTCGATGCGGGCTTTCTGTAGCAGCTCGGCAGTGATTCTCTTTTAAGTTCTTTCTCTCGGGTGATTTACTCGAACATATCTAGTTCCATGACTAGATTCAGGATCTCCTCAGTGGCTTCATCCAGATTTTCAGAAGAGGAGAGGGAATGTTGCAAACAGTTTTCTAGAAAATCTGCCTCACTTTTCAGACAAGTGAAGGGGGATGACATTACCGGGCCGAAGCAATTGATCATGTGGCATTCTTCCGCGTAGCTCCCATCGTCGTGCCTCTGCATTGCCTTGTAAATCGAGAACGTGATGGACTCGTTGTTCACTCGGAATGTCAGCTTGCCATCTCGGATGTCGATCAGTACCCCTCCGATTTTCAGAAACGGTCTCCCAAGGATTAGAGGAATATTTCAATCATCCTCCATATCAAGTACCACAAAATCGGCTGGAATTATGAAATCCTTGACCTTCACCAGCACATCTTCAACATTGCCCTTCGGATAGGAGACTGATCGATCAACCATCTGCAGTGAGATCGTCGTGGGCTTGATGCTGCCTATCTTTAGCCGCTTGAAGATTGAAAGCGGCATCAGATTGATTGATGCCCCTGAGTCACAAAGAACCTTTCCGAAAGTCTCACCTCCGATGACACGAGAGATTGTGAAAGAGCCCGGATCTTCCCTTTTGATCGGCATCTTCTTTTGGATGATGGCACTACACTCTTCGAACAGGTTGACCGTCTCATGCTCCACGAACGGTCTTTTCTGAGAGACCATTCTTTCAGAAATTTGATGTACCCGGGCATCTCTTGAAGAGCTTCTACCAATGGAATGTTGATATGCACTTTCTTCATTGTCTCCAGAAATCGTGCATATCTTTCGTTCATCTTGGTCTTGGCAAACCGCTGCGGATATGGCAGAGGCGGTTTCTTCATTGGCGGTTGAGGAGCATCCGTCGATCGACGAGGTTTAGGCTCGATCGATGCCTCTTTTGAGGCTCCATCGATCAACGAGGATGCTCCGTCGGTCGACGAAGCTTCGCCTGTGGCGGTTTCTGCCTCTTCTTCAGCTTCTTCTTCATCTCGGGCGCCTTTTTCTGATTGTTCAGGCCCTTCATAGGTCTTGCCCCCTCTCAGAGTGATAGTGTTCACTTGATTCCTCTGATTCTAATTCTTGGGATTGACTTGGGTGTTGCTCGGAAGTTGCTGATACATGCGTAAAATGACCTATATTTTTATGTGTGTACATGCTTGTTTGTGGTTATTTTACTTCCGTATCATATGTTTTTGTTGTTCTTTTGTTGTGTTTTCGTGTTTTTGTGTTTGGAATGGTGTAGGTTGTGTTTTGGGCATAAACGAGCAATTTTGGTGGAGTTCTGGAGGAAAATTGCATGTGTTTGGAGTTTGGAGAGCTCGAGCCAAAATGCAATTCTCAGCACTTGGCTGTTTTCAGCATGGCAATGGATAGATCTTCGAGCTAGCTTTCCAACGCAACAGGAATCGGGTCAATCGGAGTTTGGGAGAGGAAGTTATGGCCAAAACCGTGAGATCGCGCAGGACCGGCCGAGCAGGTGCAGGACTGGTCGAGCGAGCGAACAGAGACTTGGCTCGGTCGAGCCATATTTTGATCGGCCGAGCCAAGTCATTTTTTGGCGGTTTTTGGCAGTTTTTGATGGCCCGGGCGAGCCAAACTTCGACCGGGCGATCCGAGGCCCTGTTTACTCATTATAAGAAGGGGAAGAGGCGGTTATTTGAGAACTTTTTGTCATTTTTCACATACGATAGATAGATTTCTCCCTAGATTCTATTTTTTATTTCCAATTCATCTTAGTCCTAGAGTATCTAGGAGCTAAATTCATCAATACTTGTACGAGATTGAAGATTGAAGGCAGTGGATCAAGTCAACCAATCCAAATTGGGGAAGAATCTTATTTCTACTTTCAAATTGTAATGAAGTTCATTGTATTCCAAATTGTATTTGTACA
>JAPKLW010002991.1:15003-52944 GCA_026898455.1 Plectranthus barbatus | reverse complement strand
TAGATCCTAGATAATGGATGCTCAGCTCACATAACTGGTGAAGAGGTGCTGTTTTCAGATCTCTCCAAGGTCAAAGGATCTCCAGTTATATTCGGTGATAACTCCAAGGGCAGAGTTATTAGCAAGGGCTACATCGAGAAGGACGATGTTGAGGAAGAATGAGTCCCAGCTCTTATTCCGTTCTTGTCTCTCTGAAGAAAGCTGATTACATCAAGTGGTGTTTCAAAACCAGCAAGTGGTTTCAGACTTGGTCGTTCTGAAGGACGCTGATTACAACTAAGTCCAAGCTCTTAGTTGTTTTTATTTAAGTGGTATCTCTATCTAACTAGTGGTGTCTACTGGCGGAATCTTGCCAGCACAGGCCATCAGTTGAAGCGAAATTGGGTCCCAGCTCCCAATTCCAAGAGAAGAGAAGATTATGCGGAATAAAATTGAGTCCAAGCGCTCAATTTTTCCATCTTTCCAGTTGCCAGCTGATAACTGATGGAAGTTTGCCAGCAGCAAGTACTATCAGCAAGTGGTATCAGTTGCTAACTGATGAAGAGGCCATACTGACAGGGGGAAGTATGCGACAGGCATATTCTACTGATGATCAGTTGTACCCCATTCTCACACCATTTTTTTTGCTCTGATTATAATTTCCATATTTTTAAACGAGCAATATCTCTCCCAGTTTGAGGGGGAAGATTTTTAGTTAGAGCTGATGCTGAGGAAGTAGTTTCATGGGTTTAGATCTGATAGGTTTACTTGTAAAACCCAGAAATATTCTGTAACTTTCCTCATCAGCTGAGTGGTCGCTGGATAGGCTTTGATCGCACCAAAAAGGGGGAAATTGTTGGGAAATTTGGCTAAGTTTCCCTTCCCCAGTAGCTAATTGTATAGATTATAGTTTTGGTGGATCAAAACCTAAGTCCTACCAGCGTCAGTTTGACTCTAGAATAGCTCTAGTCTCAAATGTAAAGTCCTGTTTAGGTCTTTTGAGTTGTAAGTCGTAGCTGATCAAGACTCATGCTGGCTACTGTTCACCAGCATGAGATGTGCTTACCAGTTGAGAGAAGTCTCACCAGCAAGCGGCTGACAAAGACTCGTGCTGACACTGTTCATCAGCATGAGTAGAGCTAACGACTGGCTACTGTTCACCAGTCGGGAAGGTTTTCATCAGCAGGCGACTGACAAACCTTACCAGCAGAATAGATGTTCTCACTGACACTGTTCACCAGCGGTGAAGCCACCAGTCATGGGAGATTCCAAGAGTTAACATCCAGACATATTGGTAGACTTAGATTGTGCCAGCGCAAGTCACCAGCAGAGACTGCCAGCACAAGATCACCAGCATGATCTACCAGTCGGATGTTACCAGCAGAATTCCAGATTCGCTCTCCCAGAGTCTTAGAGACAAAAAGAAGATTCGTCTGAGGAATCAACTGACAAAGTATGACTTTAAGGAGGATACCTTAAAGTCTATCAGTTACAAGACACCAGTTGCGATTCCTCGTACTGACGAATAGAGCCGTTCTGACACAAAGAGATCTGTGTCAGATAAAGCGGTCAAGGTATGGCGCTTTCCAGAAAAGCATACCTGCCGCCATCAAAAGGACATCCGAGGTCTGACACCTTTCCGGATGTGTCCAAACGGCTAGAAGATTTGAATCGGATCCCGCAGCTATAAATACGTCGGGACCATCAACATTCAAACTCTCGCTCAACTACCGAAAGTTCTTACGCGCAAGCAAATCTTTCGAGGCCTTTCTTAAGGCTTTCCGTGTGTTGATTTATTCAAACACGAGACTTCAAGCTTCCAGCTTGTAAGTTACTGATCTCATTGGTGCACTTTCTCTTCTGAGAAAGTTCACAGCAGCTCCTGTGCCAGCCAGCACTTGAGTTATTACGGGCATTCTGCTGCAAAAGGTTCTACGTTCTTGGGAGAACTAAAACACCCAGTCAGCAGTGGAGGTTGAAGTGACGTGCTCTCACTCCACCATCTGACGAGAGTTGAAGAGGAAACAGGACCGGGAGCGGTTGATCTAGTGAACTGGTGGACGGGGCATTCACCAGCTAGAGATAGATCGTAGGACACCTGTGACCGATTACTCTTTACGTTCTTGGGAGAACTCAACACCCAACCAGTCAAAGGAGGGGGTTGAAGTGACGTGCTCGCACTCCATCCATCTGACGACAGCTGAAGAAGGACAAGGACCGGGAGCGGTTGATCCAGTGGACTGGTAGACGGGGCATCTACCAGCTGGAGATAGATCGTAGGAACTTTGTACCTGATTGCTCTTATAGTGAATTTCCAGTGAGTCGACTGGAGAGTGGACGTAGATCAGTTGATCGAACCACTATAAAAATCCTTTTGTCTTTATCAGCTTTCTGCATTTTCATACTGATTTGAAACCCAGCACTCAAGTGCTGGTGTATATCTGAAAACTGATATAACTGTGCAAACAAGGCTAAAAATATTCTAAGTCTTGAGCTACCAGCTGACCAGCCAGTCGCCAGTCAGCTGAGTACTCATAGTGCCAGTTGACTTACCAGCTGACAAGGTCCCAGTCAGCTGAGTAACCAGCAGAGTGCAAGAAACGAACTAACACATTTTCCGCTGCCAAGTTATACCCTGATAAACCGGGACCAACAATTCTTATCACCAAAAATGCCCTTTTCTGAACTGTCCCTTATTTGTAACAAAAAAAAAATTCAACAGAATGGATTCACCAGGTCAGTCTTTGGAATTGCGCCAGAACCAGATTCTTGATGAGTCTGGATTGTATTCCCTATATGACAACGATTACATTGTGGCGGAGATGGTGATGTGAAAACTCAACCGAAGTGGGTTGACCCAATTCGTCACGGCCACACCACGATCTTTCCAAGGTGACATTCTCCGAGAGTTTATCGCGGACTGTTCTATGGAGGGAGGAGACATCTATGGTTCCTTCCACGGCAAGCTAGTCTGTTGGTCACCAGACTTCTTTTCTCGTTGATTCGGCCTTCCCAGAGGTCCTGGGTCAGTGTTCAACTATCGCGTGACGGAAATAGCCCTTGAATGGTCATTGTGGCAGAAATGAAGACGATCGCCTTTGTCAGAATTTTCCCTTTCTGTCTCAGCATACGATCTGCAGATTCCTTATTGGGTGCTCTTCCGCATTGCGCACAACATGTTAATGGGAGAAGGCCTTGATGACACTTCCTTTGCAAAGGAGACATGGCAGATCATGATGGCCATTGATGATGAGGTCGAGGTCGATTGGGCAAAGTATATCTTCGACAGTGTTCGAGATTGTGTCCAATATTACCCTTTTGTGCCTCTGCTGAATGGAATGCAGCTCCGTTGGCTGCTGGAGCAGAGCTTTCCTCGGATAGCAGAAGGACGATCGAACCTTCTGGACACGGACTTCTTCCCGTTCAAGCCTCGTTCTCCCTAGAATAGGCAGCATGTTGTTGTTTTTCTATTGTCTTATCTTCCTTTATAATGACATCTTTCAGTAAATGAAATGAAGAGATGTATGTAATGTTGCACACTTTAGTTTTTGACTTCCAATTTAACGTTTGCTGAAGTATCAGCAACCATGTTCTCCTTAGCAATGACGAACATTCTTCAATAGATGTATTCAACCTCCAGAATACTTAACAGTGTCTTCATGAAATCCAAGAAATCCAGAGAAAATAAGGGTAGCATCTCATTCACTTTTAATTGCTATTGACGATTAGGATTTCACATGTTCCGCCACTATCGCGCATTTAATGTTATGTTCTCGGAGACGTTTGGTTAAAATAGCATAGGCTCCTGCTTCAATGTCCTAGCAATCTGAGTGCAGATCGAACCTTGTTTGCTGATCTGATTTAGCAGACACCTTGACTTAGCAGGCATACCCAGCAACCTTTCTTCTGAGGTAAGCTACAATTTTCCATAAAAGGTCATCAAGTGCTTTCATTTAAGACGGCAGACTTTTGTCTTAATCAGTGGATTTGGGATGTCCTTTGGTGTTTTTTTTAAGCATTCGTGGAAAAGATCACCATATCACTCAGGTAGGTCGACTTGCTAGAAATAGATTTATTTGGACAGGTGGCGTTTCCCCCTTTGTTGTGACTCCTCGACTTCCGCCCTCTGAATTGAGTTGACAAGACACTTTTGGGAGAATGTTCCCTTTGTGGAGAGAGCCACAATCTTGTTATAAATAACATACCACTTGTTTTCTTGAACACCATCTCATTCATAACATTTTGCATAACATTTTCTTCTTTCCTCGTTCCACCATGATGCATCAAATTACCATCGCTCTGAGTGACTTAACCGTCACACGCAACCAGATTCTCCATGAATCAGGGTTGTTCTACGAGTACAATGACAACTATCGAGTTGTAAACCATGTAATGGGGGCTCTTCGTGAGAGTCGACTAGACCAGTTTCTGATGACTATTCCTGCACGTTATCAGAAACAAGCCCTTTAGAGTTTCATCTTTTCATCCAAAGCCACTGACGATGCTATCTGGGGCTCTTTTGAGAACCAGTTGGTTTGCTGGACTCCAACTCTCTTCTCTCAGAAGTTTGGTCTCCCAAGAGGTCCAGTTCGTATTATGGACGTCAATCGTCATATGACTGCTCCAGAGTTCGGCTTCTGGGACAAATGGAGGCAGTCAGATATCTATGACTTTTCGCCAACTCCATCATGTCTGGAATTGAAGGAGGAGTATAGAGTTATCTTTGACCTCGTCAGTAACGTGACGTTTGGAGTTGCTGCTGAGAATTATGTGTTCACTCCTTGGATCTGGAGGGCTATGATGGCCATTGATGCAGAGATGAAGAATGTCGACTGGGCGGGGTTCTTCTTTGATGGGGTGAAGGACTGCATCGACCACTTTCCTCGGTTTCCTCTGCCAACCGCCATGCAGTTGAGTTGGTTGCTTGAGCAGAAATTCCCTCACATAGTATCTGAAGGCATCCTTGTGATGGGTTTTGACTTCTATCCTTTGAGGTCTCACTTTCCAAACTCGTGTTGATGGATGTTCTGGACTCCCCTCCTTTTGTTGTTGACGTTGACGGAAAGAAATATTGTTAGACTTTTGTAGTAGATGATGATGTCTTGATTGGTTGTATCTGATTCTCCCTCTTGTAATGTTGTGGAGTTCTTGAAATATGCTAATTTCGTTTTATTTGCTGAGTATCTTCTTGTGGACCTTTTTGCTAAGTAAGAATTAATCGAATAGCAAAACCGTTGTCTGCTAAGCTGGTGTGCTGAGTTTTTTCACTGAATCATGACGCGTTACAGCATCCCAGTTTACTTCTAGTGTTCGAGGCTCAGCATCTCGTAATTTAGCAATTTCATGATATCTTCAGCAAACCGAAAGATAACATCCAGAATTTAATTAATCATCAAATAGACTTCAAGAAATCCTGACAGAAAGAATGAGAGCTATGACTCATTCATCCACGTCTTCCTCTAATTCCATCAATCCTAGCTTTAAGCATAGTTCTTTGAATCTGATTTCTGGAAGAGGTTTTGTGAATATATCCGCTATCTGATCTTCGGTTCATATATAGCGAATATCAATATCTTTCTTCTCCTGATGATCTCGTATGAAGTGATGCCGGATATCGATATGCTTGGTCCGAGAGTGATGGACATGATTCTTTGTGATGCACATGGCACTGTTGTTGTCGCAGTAGATAGGCACACATTCGGGAGAGATCCCATAATCTTGCAATTGTTGCCTTATCCAGAGAATTTGCGAACAACAGCTAGCAGCAGCCACATATTCTGCTTCAGTGGTGGAGGTAGCAACAGAGTGCTGCTTTTTGCTGAACCAGCTAATGAGCTTGTGTCCCAGAAATTGACACGTGCCGCTCGTGCTTTTCCTATCGATCTTGCATCCTCCAAAATCAGAATCCGAATATCCACTCAGGGCAAGACTATCTTCTCTAGGATACCAAATTCCTAGACCTTCTGTGCACTTCAAATAGCGAACAATCCTCTTAGCAGTATCAAAGTGAGCCTTCTTAGGCTTGGCTTGATACCTAGCACATAGACCAACGACATAGGAGATATCAGGTCTGCTAGCAGTGAGGTATAGCAGCGACCCTATGATTCCTCGATACAGAGTAGGATTCATATCTTCTCCTTCTTTCTCAAGAGCAGCAATGCAGGTTGTGCTAATAGGGATTCGTAGGCTCTTAGTCTTCTCCGGACAATACTTAGCAATTAGGTCACGAGCATACTTCTTCTGATGGATGAAAATTCCCTCTCTGGATTGTTGAACTTGCAATCCAAGGAAATAAGACATTTTTCCCATCATGCTCATTTGGAAATGGCTAGTTATGAGATCAGCGAACCTATCACACAGATCTTGATTCTTTGATCCAAAGATTATATCATCAACATATATTTGAACTAGCAAGATGCTATCTCCATCTTTAATGCGAAAGAGAGTTTGATCTATCCTCCCTTTCTGAAATCCATTATTCAACAGAAACTTAGACAAAGTTCCATACCAGGCTCTTGGTGCTTGCTTTAGACCATACAATGCCTTTTTAAGCATGTATACTTGATTGCCTTGCTCAAATCCTGGTGGTTGTTCAACATAAACCTCCTCCTTGAGCTCACCATTTAGAAAGGCACTCTTCACATCCATTTGCATCACATCGAATCCATGGTACGCAGCATATGCGAGAAATAGACGAATTGCTTCAAGTATTGCTACTGGGGCGAAGGTTTCATCATAATCTATGCCTTCACATTGTCTATATCCTTTGGCCACAAGACGTGCCTTGTTCCTGACCACAAAGCCTGATTCATCCTTCTTGTTTTTGAATACCCACTTAGTTCCTATAACACTCTGGTGTTCTGGTCTATCTACTAGCTCCCACACATTGTTACGCGTGAATTCTGCAAGTTCCTCTTGCATTGCGTTCACCCAATCTGGATCTAGCAGAGCCTCTTCGACTTTATTGGGTTCTTCACTAGAGTTGTAGCATGCTAGCATAGCATTGCCGTTTCCTTGTCTGGTTAAGATGGGATCATTTACGTTTCCAAGAACACCGTCTAAAGGATGCGCACGTAGACATGTAGGTCTGATACGTGCTGGAATTTCAGCAACCGGTGCTCCTCCTTGGTGGATTTCATCGAGAACATTCTCTTCCTCATTGTCTTTATTCTCCCGGTGCTCAGCAACTGGGACATCGTTAGTTTCATCTTCTGCATCTGCTACAGGGATTTCAACGTCAGGAATGACATTGATAGGTGCAGCATCTGCTGGGATTTAGCAACCGGTTCTTCTTCGATTGGAATCTTAGCAACTCCTTTGCTAAGATCTTCAGCAGCCTCTACGTCACCTTGATCATCAAGAATTCCTTCGACGTCTAAATTTTCATTTAGATGTATTGTGGAAGTGGCCTCAGCATGATCATTAGCATCACTGGCCTGGTCAGCAGTTTGGTCCCCTGCTGTGTGCGTCTGATTTGGATTGCAGTCATTCATAGACTTAGTCGGATCAATACGCATATTCTCGAAAGAATTTAAAAATGTTTGATCATTGACATCATTAGTCTCATGATTGTTATCCTCTTTTCCTTTGTTTTCTCTGCGCACTAAAATAAACTCATCAAAAATAACATTGCATGTTATTTCCACAATACCAGTAATCTTATTCAATACCCTATAACCTTTATGAGTGGGATGTCCATAACCAAGAAGTACACCCTCATCTGACTTAGGTGAAAAGGTATTAAGTTTAGATTTTCCGTTATAGTGAATATAACATGTAGAGCCGAATGCATGTAGATGAGTTATGGAGGGCTTACAACCGTTGTACACTTCGTAAGGAGTCTTGTTGAATCTGCTCGTGATAGCACTCCTATTCTGTGTGTAACAGGCCGTCATGACTGCTTCCCCCAGTATTTAGCAGGAAGTTTGGAATCTGCTAACATTGAGCGAACGGCTTCCTTCAGCGTCCGATTCCTCCTTTCTACTAAACCATTCTGTTGGAAGTCCTTGTTGTAGATCTTTCGTGTGATATTCCAGCTTCAGCACAGAAATCCATCAGCACTCCATTACAGAATTATGTTCCATTGTCAGATCGAATTCTCTTTACAGTAACTTCTTTACTATTTTGCTCCTTGAGAATCAGTTCTAGCAGGATGAGTTTCACCTCATCCTTTGTCTTTAACAGACGTACCCATGTGTACCTGGATAAATCATCAACCACCACTAGTGTATATAGACGTTTACTTACAGTGGGTGGAGTGACTGGACCGAAGAGGTTCATATGGAGTAACTCCAGAATCCTTTGTGATGTTTCCTTTTCAGGATTTGTCTTAATGGATGATTTGGTCTGCTTCATTTGTTGACATGATTTGCATATTCCTTCCTTGCTGAAAGTTTCATTGGGCAGACCTACAACAAGCTTATTCTTGGCAAGGTAATTAGTAGTTTTGAAGTTTAGGTGATTGAACCTCTTATGCCATAGCCATGTTGTTTCTTCTTTGTTTAGAGCTAGAAAGCAGGAATGTTGTTGACCGCTTTGCCAATCAACAATATACAAGCCACCCTTGCGGATGCCTCTTAGTTTTACTTCTCCTGAAATAGCATCAGCAATAGCACAACAAGTATTCATAAAAGATACGATATACCCGTTTTCACATAATTGGCTTATGCTGAGTAGATTGTGCTTCAAGTTGGAGACGAGTCCTACATTGACGATTCTTAATCCGTTCCTTTCAAAGCACCCTCTTCCAATGACTTCTCCTTCACTGTTGTCTCCGAACTTGACCTTGGGACCGTTAAGTAGTGTTCTTATGTCTGAGAATAATTCTTCGTTCCCGGTCATATGAGCAGAGCAACCGCTATCCAGGACCCACTCATTAGATATGCACGTTCCCGTAGCTCTCGAGTCCTGTTCCTGCAAGTGAATCAAGTGGATTTAGGTACCCGTTTAGTGTCGGGTCCTGCAGAATTAGCGTGAAGCATAGTTCCTTTCGGAACCCACATCATAGTGACTTTCAAGACTTTCGGCTTGGTTTCACTATTGACCACTTTCTTGACCTTTGGCTTAGCATTTTTAACATTACTATTTCTAGATGAAGGAATGTACTTAGCCATCCTTGCCCTTGGAAATGGATATAGAATGGGCTCAGGCCTTGCATAGACGTTTCTTCTATGCAGTGTATTCTGCTGGTAGAAAGGTCTCACAACATTGTATTGTGCAGGCCTTCTCTGGTGAAAATTAGGATGTACTATCCTTGCGTTAAAATCAGAACGCTCAGTACTCCTTGAGTTTGCTGAGTAAGGCTTAGCAGATGCTCTTGGATTTCTCTGCTGAGGTCTATTAAATATTTGCCTATCATTCATCCTTTGATTCTTCTGTTGAGGCTTAGAATTGCGTACAGCGTTTATCCTTGGGTTCCTCTGCTGAGGTCCATTAGATAAAGGTTTAGCAGACTCTGACCTCTGCTGAGATCAGCAGATGAACGATTGGCTATCTTTGGCTATCCAATCATACATTTTTGAAAATTCTAGTGACAATTTTGTCAAGTAATCTTCCTCGGAATCGAAAAATGATTCCTCCGATTCATCTATGATTGGATTGCTAGATGGGTTTGTTGATAATACCTCAGTTTGCTCAGCAGCGAGGGTTGATTCATTGGTTTCTTCAGCATCATTGTCTGCATCAGCAAACTGATCTTCAATGATTTCTGCCATCAACACGAACAATGCTTCTTCGCTATCTTCTTCTTCTGAGGAGCAGTAAAACTCCTCTTCATCAGCAATCTCTGTCCTGGTCAGCAACGCCTTGGTTACAGCTTTAGCAGCGCGTCTTTCAAATCGTTGCTTCAGGCGTTCTCGTTCTTCTCTGCTGACCTTCGGGCAGTCATGCTTCAAATGATCTGGAGAACCACATTCAAAACAAGTTCTAATTTTTCGCTCTACTGAGCGGTTAGATGATGATGATTGAATCTCTTTCGCTTCTTTTTCAGCTTTCGCTTCATTCAGCATTCTCTGCATCTTTTTCATCTGTTCTTCCAGCTCATTGATCTTTAGATCAATCGGCTGTGTACCTGCACTGGAGGTACATTCCTTTGGGGGTGATGCTGGAGCAGATCTTTCGGGCTTGTAGAAGGACTTCTTTGTCTTGAATTTGTTATAGTCCTTCTTAGCGAAGTACGCTAAGTCTTCAGAGTTGCTAGCGAAATTTGATGTGGCTTGTGCTACAGCTGTTTCATTTTTCTTCGACTGCTGTATGATAAATTCGTGAGCTTTAGGTTGAGCAAATACCTCAGATGTAGTCATGTTGTTGAGGTCTTTTTCACTCAAACTTGTTACTTTCGCGAACCAGTCATCTCTTGGATATAGTTTGGAGATGATTTTGTTGTTCATCTCTCCATTATCATACTTCTTTCCAAGATTCCTGAGTTCTCCAATGATAGTGTTGAAGCGTTCCTCCATAATTTGTATGGTTTCACCTGCACACATAGAGAAGGATTCGTACTTGTCTACAGCTACCTGTAGTTTATTACGTTTCATTTGATCCGTCTCCTGAGAAGACTCGCACACGTAGTCCCACATTTCCTTAGCAGTTTCAAAATCAAGCACTTTCTCTTTCATCAGCTTTGGAAGTGAGTCAAGAATCAATTTCTTTGCCACGTGCTCTAGTTGAGCTCTCTTTTTGTCTTCACTTGTGTATTCATCAAACGGTTTAGGAACCATGTCAGGTCTCGGGGGTCTTGGTTCTCCTTCAGCAGCATCTTCAACACGTTCAAGTCCTATAAAAGTGTTAGCTTTCATAATCTGAATAGGACCTCTTACCAGTACATCCGCCATCTCAGGATGTATGCTCTGAAGCTGTATGAGAGCCATCTTCATCCAAGATGAAAAATTTTCTCTGTCATATTTTCCAAGTGAGTGATTCAACATTCTGTATGTTTTTGGAGTGATTTCCTGAGCTAGATAGACAAAAACAAGGATAAGAGTGCAAGGAAAAAATAGATCAGGTTTCAAAGCGACTCAAAAGCAGTCGGTTTTTCAACCTCCTGCTCTAATACCACTTGTTGGTCCTCAAATATCAGAGTCGTCATGAATACAACTTAACACAAAATGCAGCGGAATAAATGTTCGTCACTTACACTTATCGTTGTTTACAAAATGTTTCTTAGCTCAAGTTATGTTTTAAGTTAGTTTTCAGATATACACTAGCAACTCTGTTGCTAGGTTTCAAATAGCCTTTAAACAGTAAATAATAAAACAGTAAATGAACACAAGATTTTATAGTGGTTCGATCCAAATAGATCTACGTCCACTCCTTAGCCAGTATGCTAAGTATTTCACTAGAAAAGTATATAATCAGTACAAGGATTCGCCAACACTTGCAGTAGGCAGCGAACTTTCGAACCGGCCACAGCACAGCTATCCTCCGATACTTTGCACTTTTCTGATCATAGCTCCGGCCAAGTCAAGGGCACACCTTCGTAAAACTTGTCCTTCGCTAATGAGGCTTTTATAGTTTGCCCCTGAACTCAATAAATATGCGTCTAACGCCCGTCAGAGTCAATCTTTTTCAAGAATGATTGTTGGATACTCCTAGTAAGGAAGTTATCCCAATGATTGAAGAGTCTTAACGGAAGTTCAAGAATCTTCAAGGATGTGTGTCAGATATTCAATGAGAAGACACTCTAGGTTGTTGAAAGCTTTGAATGCGCTTTTTATCACGAGCTCTCAACTAACTACTTTTCACTTGTTCGCTTTGTCAAAGGAATCTCACACTTGTGTAGTTTGCGAATGTCGGTAGTGATAGAAGCAGCTCTGATCTCTACTTTCGGACCTGTCTTTTATAGATGGAGATTCAAACTTTGAATCTCCATATCCGTTAGACTCAACGGCTCCTTGATCCGAGAGTGTTTGGTTTGTGACAGTCGCTTTTGTCTTTGACTTGTACTTCCTAACTACTTCGGGAAGGTCTCGTCCTTTGTGTGAGCTTTTTGTCAAAACGGCAGTGAGACTTCAGCATCCTGTGTATTGCTCTGTTAGGATCCTTTGTTTAGCAGCTGAAGACTCTCGTTGATGCATGACTCTTTTATCCTTTGTTTGCTCATTTCTCTAGCAGTTTGCTGGTTATTGATGAATGCTAATATCTTAGCATTCTGTTTTTCGATGTCTTTTAGCAAACATCATCTTTTCCGTGACCACTAGGACTTCTTCTAGCATACTAGTCTATTACAACTCAATATAAAACCTATGCAGGACTTTACAGAGTACGCTAGACTATTTAGAGTTCAGCAAATGATCGACCAACTACTAAGGTTTGATTCACCAAAACCTTTTACAAATACATCCTAAGGGAGATTTTAGGAATAATTTCCCAACACATACAACGACTTCCTTAGCTTCCAGACCAAATGTTCTTTGCCCTTCTGCACATAACCTTCTGGCTGTTGCATATGGATGTCCCTACCTTCTTCAAGGTACCCGTTTAGAAACGTGGTTTTGACATCCATCTGCCAGATTTCTAGGTCCTTATGTGCTACTATGGCTAGGAGTATACGAATGGACTTAAGCATGGCTACCGGTGAGAAGGTCTCGTCATAGTCTACACCTTCTTTATGACTATAACCCTTCGACAACAGCCTTGCTTTGAAAGCTGTAATTTCACCATTTGCTCCTTTCTTTCTTTTGTATACCCATTTGCATCCTATGGCTCGACAGCCATCTGGCAAATCAGTTTTCTGGTATACATCCATAGCCGTAATGGATTCTATTTCAGAATCCATGGCGATCAGCCATTTGTCTGCATCTTTATCAGATACCGCCTCGTCATATGCCCAGGGATCGGTATCATCCAATCTATTTTCCGGGATCAAGTCAGAAGACTCTCCCTCGAACATGTACCTTTCGGGTTAGTGGATAACCCTCCCACTGCGACGAGGCATCTGAACCGTGTCAGTAGTTGGCACAGTACGCATTGGTCCCATACCTTGCATTAGTGGCAGTGTTGGTATAGCCTCACCTGTTGTAGGTGGATTTACCATTACACTGGGCTTTCCTGATGGAATTGCTTCCTTGTCCTCAAGCTCATGGCGGACAATTTCACTCTTGGATCTGTGGTTTCTTACATATTCGTCCTCCAAGAATCTCGCGTTGGTACTGACAACGACTTTCTGATTCTCAGGACAATAGAAGTAACCACCTTTTGTTTGCCTAGGATATCCTACAAACAGCATCAGCTTACACCTACTTTCTAACTTATCAGGTTCCTTTGTCAGCACATATGCTGGACAACCCCAAACCCTCACTCTGTTCAAACTTGGCTTTTGCCCATACCAGAGTTCCAGAGGTGTTTTAGGAACTGATTTAGAAGGTACCAGGTTAAGCAAATAGGCCGCTGTCTCCAAGGCATATCCCCAAAACAAAATCGGCAAGCTTGCATAACTCATCATCGACCTGACCATTTCTAAGAGAGTTCTATTTCTTCTTTTCGTTACACCATTTTGTTGAGGGGTTCCTGGTGCAGTCCACTGGGATGTAATCCCGTTATTTGACGAGTACTGCAAGAACTCGTTACTGAGGTATTCTCCACCACTATCTGATCGTAGTGTTGAGAGTCTTACCTAGCTTCTTTTCTACATCAGTCCTAAACTCTTTGAATTTCTCAAAGCATTCAGACTTATGGTGAAGCAAATAGACATATCCGAATCTTGAGTAATCGTCAATGAATGTGGCGAAGTACTCATAATCTCCGCGAGCTTGCGTGGATATTGGTCGACATAAGTCAGAGTGGATCAATTTCAACACATTCTCTGCTTGAGACTGACTTGCCTTAAAAGGCCTGGTCGTCATCTTTCCTTCTATACAGGACTCACAGATTTGATGCGGTACCACTTGGAAAGAATCCAAGAGCCCATCGCATGCTAATCTTTTAATCCTCTTTAGATTGATGTGACCTAGTCTCAAGTGCCAGGGATATGTTTGATCCTCATCGGAAGAAAACTTTCTCTTTAAATGATTATTATTATTGGATGAGTTTGCAACATTCACGGAAGATTTATGCATACAATCAATGATATAGAGATAGTCAATCAGTTTGCCATGACAAATAACACCGTTATTACCAATGATAGAAACTCCACTATAAAAAATAACTGAATATCCATCACAAAATAACTTGGAAACTGAAATTAAGTTCCGCCGAAAAACCGCACATATAAAACATCTCTCAAAATCAAAACATTGTTTTCAAAGCATAAAGTAAAATCTCTAATGGCTACTGCTGAGACTCGCTCTCCGCTGCCCATTGAGATGGTAATCTCGTCATGCTTCAGCTGCCTCGTCGGCCTGAACCCCTGCAATGTATAACAAACATGGTCAGTAGCTCCAGTATCCACTACCCAAGAATCGGTAGAAACCGATGCTAAACATGTTTCCGTTATAAATGCACATGACGTACCTTGTCTACCCGTGCCGAGCACTAGACAATCTACTTCACTTCGCTTGCGTTTGCATGGCCTGATGACATCTTCTGCTAAATCAGCTTAATCTAACCATTTAAGCATTTCCTTTGCTTCAGCAACTGTCTTGTCAAAAGCTGACATAGTTGGAGCAAATTCCAATGCCCTAAGGTCAGATTCGTCTCACATCAGGGCTAAGAGCAACTCAGGAAGAGTAAACTCGCGCCTAGTACCGAGGGACTTGATGAAATCATCATAAGAATCAGAGAGAGAGTGCAGGACAATGTGTATTTTTGCCCGCTTACTGACTTGTCCACCTCTCTTTCTGTACTTTCTCATAATTCTCATCATACTGATAAAGTGCAGAAGCAACGAACTCCCATCAGTCGTCCTCTTGCAGATCAGGTCCTCTACAAGATTATAACTGACAATTCGTCTCACCTTCCCATAAACCTTCACAAGGTCCCTCCATATCTCAACAGCAGATCCGAACTTCTTGTACTTGAGCTTTAATTCTCTAGACAGACTCTTCATGATGAGTTTGCGGGCAAACTCATCAGAAGCTACCCATCTGTCATAGAACACTCGCTCATAACCAGTACAGTTCCAATATTTAGGAGTTAGAGGGTCCATGTAAAGTATATGGGCATGTTTTGCAGTGCAGAGTATTTCCATGAAGCATAACTTCCACTCAGGAAAATTCGGACCAGTTAAAGGGTTTGTTATTAAGAGGTTGACAACGTGAGCAATAGACATGTCTGAAAACAATAAATTAAAAACAGAAATTAAAACATAGTCGCAAACTATTGAAACCTTATGATAAAGCAATATAAATGTTTCCTCCAATTTGCCTAAGTATTACTATTGCAAGCCACACATGTGGACGTTTACAACAAAACACTTAACCAGACAGCGTCTTTCAATTCCAATCCTTTAATTCCAATCCATGCCCGGGTTCCTTAGACAAATGGAATTAATAATTGGAGACTAACTTAAGACCATATTATCCTACTGAGTAGGGACATCACAAATGAGTTATACTCTGGATAGCATCTAAGCTAGCTTACCACCAAAGCCAACCCTCCCATATAAGGATCTATTAGAACACACCCGATCCCTATAATAAGGTTGTCTCATTTAATTCAATCCCTAGAGAACTTATGAAAAATCAATACGCAAGCTACACATGTAGACGTTTACGCATGAACTCTCACTTCTCACATGAAATAAATGTTTGTTTTAAGAAATCCTATCTATTAGAACTTATGAATAATAAATTAAGTAAGCTACACATGTAGACGTTTACCTAATAAATTACCCACTTCGAATAAAGGATCGTTTTGTGGAGGTCTTACAAAATTATGAGCTTAGTTATTTTTAGTTCATAAGGTTCAATTGCACAGATTATTTTATGTAGCCATAATTATAACATTGCTAAAATTCTATCATGCAAGGCATGAACCCCGAATTTATAGTTATAATTAATTACATAAAATAAATCACATAGCATGCTTTAAAGTTGTAAATAAAAGCAGTAAACGTGCTCCTATTATCTACAACATGCTTGTATGCTGCGCAATTAAATTAAACACGTATATCATGCGAGGACAGATAATAAAGCAAATAAAAAATGTCCTCGTGGCCCCATGATACGAAATAAATTAATTCTAACTATTAAAAGTTGAAATTAATAATACAGATCTTCGACTGGGCTCCCAATACATGGACTGATATCTGATTTCATTTTCTAAATTTGGGCCTCCAAGATTTGATTTATCGGAAAATTGGACAAGTGGGCCAGTTAACCAAATCGCGGACTTAGGCACACATTGCAAGCCCAATAGTCCGCGAGAACTTAGCCCGACGAGCCACCACCGGCGAACCACCGCCGCCGGCGACTCGACGCCGCCGTGAGGGCTCTCGGAATTGTGCAACAGCCATGCACGTACGTGCATGGTTGTAGCCCGTGATCCGCCTCCTCCGATCATTGCCCGTTTCGCATGCCGCCGCCCCGGCTTGCCCCAACCATCGCTCGAACCACCGTTCACTCTTCTTCTGCACCGTCGGCCTCCGTGACTCACCGGAATCGCGCATGAATGGAATCAGGGCTCGCGCAAACCACGCGAAAAACCCTAGAGTTTTTCCGCGTTTCGGCCGCACGCCTAGCCCCGTCACCACCCAGCCCGCATTGCCGGCCACCCGAGCCACCGCCGCCACCACTTGCTCCGCCCGCCGACATCGACCGAGGGGGAGAGACGCGCCGCCGTCGCGCGCGCAGGGTCGTGTAAGCCTGCAGCGCGCGTGCGCCCGCGCGCCCTGGCCGTTCGCCGCCGTCCCGGCCGTCTGCTCCGGCCTCCCTCGCGCCGTCGACCTTGCCCGGAGCCGCCGCACCAGCCCTGGCCGGCATCGGGCCGCTCAGCGCTCGCCTGCGTGCGTGCGCGCGCGGCTGCTTATTCCGTTAATGCCGCAGCTATCCGGACAGACGTATCCTCACACACTGTCTCGACTGTGATCAGGTTTATGTCTCACTAGGTCAAGTGATCATACTGTCTTCTGCGATCTACAACAAGCCGTATGATCGTCCCTATCGGTGAGAAAAGAGGATACCATTGTTTATACATGTAAGATTGTTAACAGATAAGAGAAATGAATCGTTGTATACTCATTGTAATAAATGCTTTCAGTATACGAAACCCATCAGTTTGAACCTCTCAAACAAGTTCAGCTTGTTCCTCCGGAGTTAGTTGCGGTGGTTCCGCCGGTGGTGGCAAGTTTTCGTCCATTGGTTGATTACTTGAGCTTCCTAGTTCTTGATTCTTTCTTTTGTGTTCCTTCTGCAAGTGGCTTCGATTTCTGGGTCGTATTCCACTAGCTTCTTCCCACTGGCTTGTGTAATCATATACAACCTGTACAGCAAAGGAGGGAGTAAAAACTGTAAAGAAAATAAACACAATAGATTACTCAAAAAGCTGGAAAACGAAGTTGCGTCGATCGACGAGATTGGAAAGCTTTCGTCGATCGATGCGATTGTAGGTCGATCGACGCGGAACGAAACTGTAAGAAAATTTACTGAAAAATGCGAACATTACAACCTAATTCAGTATCTCAATCACAAAATTAATAGTAAGATAAATTCTATTCACTCCTCGGCAACGGCGCCAAAATTTGATCGCTAATTATTTTATCAGCAATTTAGCTAAGCTAATAATATAACAGTGAAATAAAATTATCGAATCCTAGAGGAATGAAGTAACGAAAACCTTATGTATTAATACGCAGATTCATGAAATACTGGTTAGGGAAAATCAAATTTTGGCTTTGGTAAATTTTGGATATTAAAATAATCTGCAGTTTTATCAATTGATGCGTGATTTTAGGGAAAATCAAATTTTAGAATCAAGAATAGATAAAACCTAAATTGCATAATCTGCAGTTTTATCAATTGATGCGTGATTTTAGGGAAAATCAAATTTTAGAATCAAGAATAGATAAAACCTAAATTGCATAATCATAAACTGGATGTTGAAATTGATGCGTGATTTCTACAGTAGTCCCATAAATATTTGTCTTCCAAAAATAAAACACAATTGCTGCTTTGAATCTCTAAAACTGAACTCTAAAAGATGGCATGTTCATAAAACTCGAATTTACAAGCTTTTTATAGTGGTGGTTGATGTACTATGTAGTATCTAGGATTAGATATGTCTAAATCTTCAAACAACATCAGATCTTAGACTTTACGAATTCACGTCGATCGAGGCAGAACTTGCATTGATCGACGTACTTGAGGGAGCCGCATCGATCGATGCGGAGTGCACGCCGATCGAGGTGGAGTGGCTTTCTGCAGGACTGTGTTGAGCCTGCGTCGATCGCTCCTCAAAACGTGCTATGTCGATCGACACAAGTCCATGTCGATCGACGTAGACCTGGAACCCGAACATCTTTCGAATCTTCACTGCTTTCAACCCAAAAACCTGCACAATACATCACCACGAACATTACAAGCACAAATCCATTCCATGCATGATAATATACGTAAAATGCTCTAAAAACAACCAAAATAATCAAAGAACTCATTGAGAAGTTGGTGAAAATACAAACTTATCATACTTGCAGCATGTTTCTTGTATTCCTTTTTCAGAGTTCCTTCAAAAATCCTCTCTGGACTTCTTTCTAGCATCTTTCCATCCATTGGTTGTACTGCATCGGAGATCAACTTCAGATTCCTTGGGTGTTCAGCATTAATCAGAAAACCTTCATGTCCGAGCAGAGCAGTGCGGAGCGGAGGCTCTTGGAGGAATTTAGACGGGTTCACTCCTCCAATTGTTAGAGTTAGGGTTTCGAAAGATTCTGGATGTTGAGAGCCTGAATCAGGGTTGAGGAAGGGCTCTTTCAAAATTCTCTCGGTTTCCTCATCAAAGGCTTTGTCAGATTCTTCTCTCGAAGGTAAGGATGGTGAGTTGGGATTTTGAAATTTTGTTGGGGAGGTGTGCTCTTGAGTAGAGATATGAGTGAGTGTGGGTTCAGTGGCGAGAGAGTGAGAAGGTTCGGTGATGAGTGGTGGAACAGATTCGGAGGTGAGTGGCGGTGTAGAGTCAGAGGTGAGTGGAGGAGTAGTTATAGGTTCAGAGGTAGTACCTTCGGTGTTGGTTTGAGAAGACGAGGTTTGGGGCACCGACGTAGTCTTCTCCATTTGACATTGCAAGAGTTGTTGCAGGATTTTGGCACCGTCCGACAAGGCAAGGGTTTTGGCGATGATGTCTTGAATGTTGTCGTCGGCCATGGAATTGTTTTTAAGAGAGGTGAGAGTTTTGAGTGAGAGAAAAGGTGAAAGGTTTGTGAGTTTGTGAGGTGGAGAGAACCTTGATTATCGTGTGATTGATGTAAATAGTGAACATGTAGGATAACTTAAGTGGAGAGGGGACTTAACAATAACACCGAGAATTAGGGGATAAATCACAATTTAACAACCAAAAAGAATTAAATAGACTAACTTAAAAAATTAATTCCTAAAAACTAAGATAAAATTCAAAACAAACTAGGCTAATTAAAATTCAAAAACCATAAAATTCGCAACAACTAAGAACAAATCTGCAGAGGAAAAAGAAATGTTCAAAAAGATTTAAAGTATGATGATTGCTATCTAGTTTGACACTGTAGGGTTAAAGTTACAAAGAGTCAATAAAAACATTCTCATTACTACTTCCACAAAGATTGTGTGCCTAATCACGTCCAATCTTTAAACTAGATGAGAAACAAATAAAATCAGCCCGTTAATTCCTCAAATAAATTTAATTTCCACATGGTCAGAGTTCTAGCAACGTGTTGTCCATAGTACTTTATTTATTTAGAGAGAAAAAAAATAGGACACAATCACCAAGTTTTATAACTTGGACAAATAATTGACAAAACAACACAAACTTTAACATCCCAGTGTCAAAGATAGGCAAGCAGTCACATACCATGAAACCATTTAGGAAGGGGGGTTACACATGCCTAGAGATATTCTCAAATATGAGAATCTTTCAAAGTCAAGAGCTTTTGTAAAAATATCTGCAATTAGTTCTTTAGTTGACACAAATTTTAAAGTAATCAAACTTTTCTCAACCACGTCTCGAATAAAATGGTGTCTTATATCTATGTGCTTAGTGCGGAGTGTTGAACAAGATTTTTTGCAATTTCAATAGCACTAGCATTATCACACAGAAGTGTCAGAGTTTCAGAAGGTAAATCGTAATCCTCTAGCATTTGCCTCATCCACAGAAGTTGAGTGCATCCACTAGCTACTGAGATGTATTCAGCTTCAGTAGTTGACAGTGATATGCAGTTTTGCTTCTTGCTAGACCATGACACCAGATTTGCACCAACTAGGAATCCACCACCACTTGTGTTTTTTTGTCATCCACATGACCTGCCCAGTCCGCATCACTATAACATGTAATATTAGTGCCAGATGTTTTTGTGTACCATAATCTGATATTGGGGGTGCCAGAGATATACCAGATTATTCTTTTAACAGCCTTGAGATGTGACTCCTTAGGATCAAACTAGTATCTAGCTCAAATGCCTACACTAAAAAGAATATCTGGGCGACTAGTAGAGAGATAAAGGAGACTTCCTATCATGCTTCGGTAAAGAGTAGGTTCAACTTTGACACCAGAACTATCCGTACACAGTTTATCACTACTTCTCATAGGTGTCTTCACGTGTTTAGCTGAATCAAGACCAAATCTCTTAACAATACCTAAAGCATACTTGGACTGAGATATAAACACTCCATCTTGACGTTGCACAATCTGCAGACCTTAAAAATAGTTCAACTCTCCTACCATGCTCATTTGAAACTTGTTTGACATGTTGGTGACAAACTCGTCAACAAGTTTGACATCAGAAGCACCAAACACAATATCATCCACATAAATTTAAGCAAAAATAAAACTATTTCCTATATGTTTAACAAAAAGAGTTTTATCAGCATTACCTCTTACGAACCTCAGATCCAGAAGAAATTCTGTGAGTCTAGCATACCATGCACGAGGGGCTTGTTTTAAGCCATAGAGAGCCTTTTTGAGCTTGTAGACATAATCAGGCTTTGACAGATCTTCAAATCCTTTGGGTTGCTCGACATAGGCTTCTTCTTCCAAGATCCCATTCAAAAATGTGCTTTTGACGTCCATTTGATATAGGGAGAAATCAGCAGCACAAGCAATGGCAATAAGAAGGCAGATTGACTCTAACCGTGCCACATGAGCAAATGTCTCGTCAAAGTCAATACCTTCCACCTGCGTATAACCCTGAGCAACCAATCTTGACTTATTTCTCACCACATTACCCTTTTCATCGGTCTTGTTCTTGAAGATCCATTTATTTTCAATCACATTCTTATCCTTCGGCCTTGGAACCAACTCCCAAACATCATTGTATTCAAATTGACTCAGCTCTTCTTGCATGGATTTAATCCAAAATTCACATGCAAGAGCTTCTTTGACAGTTTTTGGTTCAGTTAGAGACAAATAACATACAGAGTGTAAGAGATTAAACCTTGTCGACAAACACATGGATCTGACCATCTCTCGATAATTCACTGGATCCATCTTTCTAGTTTGAATTCCTTCTGAAAAACTCCCGATTACCTGAGATGTAGGATGATATTTCCTTATCTTCGGAGGTGGATCCCTTCTATCACTGTTTGACACAGGAGTGTCAGAGTGGTCGTCCGTGTCAGAGTCAGGACCAGTTTGATCAGTGGGTGACTGATCATTGTTTGAGGTTTCACTAGTACTTTCAATGAGATGAGACGTATCCAATTCATCTTTCTTCTCAAGAAGAGATCCAGCCTCATCAAACACAACATTGACTGACTCCTGAATTTTGTGAGTGTCAAGGTTGTACACTCGGTAAGCTCAGCTATTGCTTGCATACCCAAGAAATAGGGATTCACTGCTTCTTCTGTCCAGTTTGGTAAGATATTCCCTATCATTCAACACATAACAAAGACAACATAAGACGTGTAAGTACTTCAAGTTAGCTTTCTTACCATTCAGGAACTCATATGAAGTTGTCTTTGTTCCAGGATGAAGATAAACTCTATTGATCAAATGACATGCAGTGTTGACAGCTTCAGCCCATAGTCGTTTAGCTAGGTTCTTTAGGTTTAACATCACCCGAACCATTTCTTGAAGGGTTCGATTCTTTTTTTCCACCACACTATTCTGTTGTGGTGTCTTGGGTGATGAGAACTCATGAGAAATACCTTTTCATTCATAGAACTGGCTGAAACTTTCATTCTCAAATTCTCTACCATGATCTGTTCTAATCCGTATGACACTGGAGTGATAGAGTTTTTTTAACTTCTTGTACAACTTCTTGAAGTGATCAAAAGCTTCAGATTTTTCTCTTAAGAATTCAACCCATGTGAATCTCGAAAAATCATCAATGCACACCAACACATATTTCTTTCGACCTATGCTTTTAACTTCAATAGGTCCCATTAAATCCATGTGAAGTAATTCAAAGCATGTGCTAGTGTTAAAAGAATCAATAACAGGATGAGATGCATGAGTTTGTTTACCTTTTGTGCATGGATCACATACTTTGTCAGGATTGGACTTCAAGTTTGGAACACCTTTGACTGCATCAGCTTTAAGAAGTTTTTGAATGCAATGAGTACTTGCATGTCCCATTTTCTGGTGCCACAGTTCAGCTTCGTCAGGCTTTGACACCGGGCATCTTCTTTCTAGTTCAACTTGATAGCAGTTATCTGAAGATTGACTACCAAACATAACACATTTGTTAGATTTATCATATACCTCACAAACGTCCTTGTCAAACTTGACAACCATTCCATCATTACATAGGTGACTTATGCTTATCAAATTTGTTGTGAGTACTTCCACATACAACACATGTTGAAGTTTTGGAAAGTCTGGCACGTTCAACGTTCCATTGCCTGTAATTTTTCCTTTGGCTCCTCCTCCATATGCTACTGAACCGCCACAAATTTTTGAATAGATTGACAGACAAGATCGATCACTTGTCATATGCGTGGAGCAGCCATTGTCAAAGTACCATGTACCTGCAATGTTAATCTTTAAAGAAGTATAGACAACAAAACAACTTGGACCTATTTTCTGGTTTTGTTCCGCAATTCTTTTCCTACAGAAAGGCTTGATGTGATCTGCCTTGTTATAGTAATGACACACATACTTCTTTGACTTTTCTTTCTCGTTTGACACTCTAGTGTCAGACTCCCCCTTTGTGAATTTGAACATATTTTGTGGATCAAATGGGCTAGTACTGAAGGAGGTTTGATCATCATACCTAAGACCACATCCATTTGATGTCTTAGTGGCTAGAATCTCATCAAGAGTGTCACGTCCACGACCGATTTTGTCAAAGACGGAATCAGCTTCCTTTAGCTTTTCCTTGAGATGGCTAACATCTTTTTCCCTCCGAGTGAGAAGAACTTCCGATCCCATAAGCTGTCTCCTTTTAAGGACTGCTTCTCTTCTTTAATCCTTTCAATATCCTATCTTAGTTTCTCACATATTTTATCAACAATGTTAAAGAGCTCACTGATTTTCTCCATCTCATTGGGTGTAGTGACAAAGTTTCCTTCTTACTCATTGATTTGACCTTAACATACTCAGACATTAACACATTAGAGTTAGATGCATTATACCAGTTGTTTGTATCACCACATGGCACGATAGTGGAATCATATGCATCTTCCTTCCTCTCAGACTCTTCTGTGTTGTCAACCTCCATCAGATCATCTTCATTAAGTTCCTCAATCCTCACATATAAGACAACTTTCTCATCCTCATCCTCATCAGTGTCAGAGTCGTCACTGAGAGTAGTGCTAAAGTTTAGCTTCCTTCTTCTTAGAACAGTTGGACATTCGTTAGCAAAATGACCCATTCTAGAACACCCATGACACTTAACATTATCAAATGTTGAACTCTCTTAAAAAGGATTAATACCATTTTTGGAGTATTAATACCTCCATCAGATCATCTTCATTAAGTTCATCAATCCTCACATATAAGACAACTTTCTCATCCTCATCCTCATCAGTGTCAGAGTCGTCACTGAGAGTAGTGCTAAAGTTTAGTTTCCTTCCTCTTAGAACAGTTGGACATTCGTTAGCAAAATGACCCATTCTTGAACACCCATGACACTTGACATTATCAAATGTTGAACTCTCTAAAAAGGATTAATATCATTTTTGGAGTATTTATCTCTATTTCGAAAAGAGGCGGCTGAGCTGCTTGAGGCACTAGAAGGAACTGAAGTTGAAGTCTTGAATTTTCTTGAGCTAGAGTCACTCTTTCCTTTATTCATAGATCTCATAAACTTATTGAACTTTTTCGTCAGTAGCACTTTGGTGTACTTGACACACTTTCGACAGTTTCTTTTCTGGCATGAAGTGCGATGCTTTTGCCCCTATAAACTTCCTTTTGTTCATTCAAATTCATTTCAAATACGGTAAGGATGTTTACCAATTCACCAATCTCCAACTTTTCCAGATCTCTGGCCTCTTCAATGGCTGAAATTTTGTAGTTGAATCTTTCAGGTAGGGATCTCAGCATCTTGCTTACAAGTCTTTCATTGCTTATAGGTTCTTCAAGAGCGAGAGCATCATTTTCCATGACCACCATCTTTTCAAAGTATGCGGTGATTGTTTTGTCCTCGGACATGCGAAGATTCTCAAATTTGGTAGTGAGAAGTCTCATTTTGGTCTTTCGTACACTAGCTGACCCTTCACATTGGGATTGTAAGATAAGACAGGCTTCTCTTGCTTGCAAGCAACTCAAAACTAACCTGCAACATCCAACATCAATAGACATAAAAAAAGCATTAAGAACTTTGGCATTGCAGTTTGACAGTACATGTTCTTCATTCATCCATTGTCCTTCTTTTGCAACCGTAACTGTTTTTGTAGCATCTTCAAGGTCTGGAATTTCCACCTTCGAAGGTCTTCATTCATCCAGCAACGCAGCCCAAGCTCGCTCATCAATCGCTTTGATGTAAATTCTCGTACGAGATTTCCACATATTGTAGTTAGTCTCATTGCAATCCAGAATGGGAGGACGACATGGCACACTTGACGAGTCCATTGTGAAAAACTGCACTCGGGAACAAAATACTTAGTCCGTCAAGTAGAGGCTCGTGACGCCAATTGATAGAATATAGTGCCCGAGTTTAACACAATGGTGTCAAAGAAACAGAAATAAAATGTTTGACACACGAACATCAAAGTTTAAAACACAAAAGTTAAAAGAGTTTGACACAGCGGAAATACTTTTTCGAGGGTTCATATAATATAAACCCCCGAGAGCCACACAGCAAAACTGTTTCACTATTTAAAATGAAGTTTTTACAAGTGAAGAACAAAATACTAAAGAAGATAGAAATTCTTCTGAGTTCACTCCTTAGAACAATTTCCACGAAAGTTATCACACACGAAAATACACGATACAACCTAACTGCTCCTCCACCGTAGGATTCACTCTCCGGGGATAGATTCCACAACTCAATTGTAGACCTCGTGTACTTGATGAATGAGAGAAGATCAATTCAGCCTAGAGAACTCACGTGGGTATAATCGTCTAACCCCACTCTCTAGTCTTCTTCGTCCTCTATTTATTGATGTTGGAGCACTCGTACATGTCTTCCACCACTTTGTAGTAGAACGTGTTTTCTTCCACTTCTTTTACCTGTTCATGCCACAAAACCAAAAATCCACAAACTCACATGGAGGTAAATAAGAACGTGAAGGTGCTCCCTATTATTTAGGAACAAGAATGAATAATAAAATATAATTAGTAACAATAATTTATTTGATTCCTCATATTTAGGACCTGTAAAAACGTAACAAATCAAAGAAATACTTGATTCCTACAAAATAGGAATTAGTTGTAACAAACAGATATGGATAAGATTAACACGGTAGTGTCAAAGTTAAAACAGATTCGGATAAGATTAACACCAACGTATCAAAGAGAGGTAAGTTTGACAACGTTGTGTCAAAGTTACTTATTTAACACTTCACAATTTTTTAACACAAAAATCTAATGAAGCTTCCTAATAATTGTTTATGGATCCACCACTGCCCACATTTATATCTATATGAACTAATTAGTCAACTAAGATATGAATATGTAAATTTAATCGTCTTTCTTGTGTGCAAAATAAATCATGGATTTAAATCTCAATGGGTATATCATATATGTGGGTGGGGTGATATTTAAATGAATACTTTTTATTTAAAAATAAATGTGAGTGTGTGAGTTAATTTGATCACATATTAGTTAGCCTTTATTTTTAGCCTTTTTTTTAAGATAAAAAATTTTGAATCCAAAAAAATATATATTCAATAAGCTAAATCTTTT
Source organism: Plectranthus barbatus (assembly GCA_026898455.1). NCBI lineage: Eukaryota > Viridiplantae > Streptophyta > Magnoliopsida > Lamiales > Lamiaceae > Plectranthus > Plectranthus barbatus. Next base: position 26,622 of record JAPKLW010002991.1, on the reverse strand, counting down.
GGTCTGGATGGTGGAGCTAAATATATTAATTTCTTTCTCATATCCACCCTAACTGACTATGTATTCTATTTCAACTTAATCTAACTAATAATTGGTTTAAATTCAAATAATATTTTCTATTACTTTTACAGCAAAGCTCATACCCATCCAAAATAAACCCAGTATGATAAAAATTTGAGTATTATTACTTATCTCAATAAAATTTGAGTGTTGTGGCCAATTAACTCTAACCCAAGCCAGTTTAGACTCTAATAATTGGTTTAGCTCAAAAGGGTTACTCAACCAGATTTAGGATATACACTGATAATTGATCGAGTTGTTGGGTAGCGAACAAATGGTTAAGAGCGGAAAGCGATAAATAACGCTGAAAATTTATAGTGTTTTGGGTGCAAAATAATCCTACGTCTACTATTTGATCGTGAAGGATCGAAAATTACTAGAACATGATTACATGATGATTTAACTGGTAAACTCAAATGTCCTCTGATTGTATGCGTATCCAGCTAGTCCAATTGTATTTGGTCACTTCAAGTAGATCGACTTTACCACGAAGGTGTCGCTAGACCTCACCAGCTAAAAGTAGGGGTGTGCAAGAACCAAAAAACTGATGGAACCGATGGATTTTGTGCCGCTTCGGGTCGAGTGATCCTTCATCGGTTTTGGTGGCGAGTGGGAAAATTTCACCCAACACATTTTTAGGTCGGATGGCCGGTGTCGTTGCTCAGGTTCGGGTGCCACCTGACACGCCCGAACAGTAATAATATAAAAAAATGTTTGTATAATACAATATAAATACATATAAAATCATAATTAAAAACCCTAAATACATTTCGTTAATCATCAGTCATCAACATCCATCTTTCACCCCCATCTCCCTACCGCCACTCGCGCTACCTGCCTGGGGGCCCCCCCCCCCCCCCGCCCCCCCCCCCCCACCGTTGCCCTCACCCCTCTGCGTTGTGCGCTGCCTACTTCGCCTGCACCTGCATCCACAACAGCTGTACGTGCTGTAATTTTTCCTGATGTCGCTTGCACTCTGCTACACCCCGTTGCCGCCTTGCCCTGTGCGGTTGTACCTCCACTACCTTTTTAAAATTAGGTGAAACCGGACCCAACCGACCAAAACTTGGGTCAGGTGGCAGGTCAGACATCATGTGAGATCAAGTAGGTGTCGGGTGGCTGGGTTTGGGTGTTCGGGTGGTTCATGTTTAGGGTAGATCAATTAGGTTTGACCCAACCCAACCGATTACATACCCCTAGCTGGATGGGTTGTGAATTTTAGTTCTTCATGGAACGTAGTTGGTGGTGGTTGTTCTTGAATGTCGGTTTTTGAAATGAGTTTAGAAATCAATCTGGGATTCAACTCTAAAGAGAGAGTGAACTTCGGAAGATAAATTTGAGATAGACTCTAAGAATCTCGTGTACAAAAACATGGAATAACTAACTAAGACGATAAACCACGACGATCGAAGAACCCAGTAGTCGTTGCACTATTAAATCCCATGACCAACCTTTTAAACTAATACTCGTCTCGAGTATATATAGGTTTTCTCAAGTATGGGTGAGCCTTGTCTTTTAGTTGTTGTACATGTTTTTCGATACTGCATCTTGTAAGAACGATTCTTTTATCAGTTGTCCTAGCCATCAATTTTAGGATTAGAGTGTGACCATGTCAGTTGTGATGTCCATTCTTCTGATAAGTTCACAACTGAATCTTTGTAAATTACGTTTCCAAACATCTTCATCTCCGAATAACTGGTTGTATGAGTTTCGGCTAATTTCTTATTGAAGATATAACTCTTATACTATTACAACTCAATTAACCTTAGGCTACAAGGATGGAATTACTCTAACCATGTCAGTATAAACTGACTGACTCAAGAATTGGTTCGACAAAAAAACTAATAAGGAACTAACATTAATTCCTAAAAATTTCCTCCTTTTTAGAGTTGTCAAAATCAAGCAATGAATATGGGAGGTTATACTTGTCAGTCTTATGCAAAAACCGACTTCCCTAAACCCTAGAACCCTAAATGTAGATCTTCCCTCTCAACAAGTTGAGGTAATAAGAATATATTGCTCGATTAAATCTTAGGGAGGGCTAAATCATTGTCATAAAATAATGCAGAAGATAGAATATGACAATAAGAAATTGTCTTTGGGATAAAAGAAATATATTCCATTCAATTTCAAAACATTATACAATCAGAAGAAGGAAGTGGAATAATTGATATATTTCTCAAAGAAATCTCTTCAGTTGACCTTCTAGGAATTGTTCTTCCTCGTTTGTTTGCATCCTCTTAATATGGATGAACCTTAGAGGCATAATATCACAATCACCCAATTCTTGGCCAATGGTAATGACAAGTGTTGAGGTTCAATTTCATACGAATACGGGGCGCAAGGAACCAAAGAGAAATAACTGAAAACAATACAAGTATAACCGATAAAAAAATATAGATAAATTATTGAAAAAAATCAAAGAATATAATGATCGTTTATTAAATAAGAAAAGTAGGTGCACAACAAACTGTAGCAGGTCGAGGGGTTGTTGCAGCAGAGTTTCAACTAAGCTAAAATTAGCGTTTTTTAGTACAAGAGTGATTAGATTAGAAGAATGACGAGGTTCCCCCTATTTATAAACCATAGGGGGCTCAAATACAAGTTAAAAAGCCCTGAAAACCCTAATAGTCGTTGTCACCATGTTTTTAGGGGAGGTTGTAGTTCTTCCCACATTTTTAGGGGTAGTTGTAGCTGCTTTCGCGAATATAGGAGTTGTTGCTATTGTTGGCGCTCTTTTTGCCACTGCCAGTAACAATGTACAAATCAGAATAGAAATAAGTGAATGGAAAAAATAATAAATAATAAAATAATGTATGTGGATGGAACAAATTGATTCGACTCATATAATTACGCGCAGTCATGTATCTTCTGCAACCATAATCAAATTGTCTTTAATCGTGTCGTCTCTTCCTGAGTTTTCTCCGAGAAGAGATTGATCAGCTATTGTGTATGACTTATCCTCCTCCCATTTAATGAATGTCCAGGCCCTGCTGATAGTGTAATCTAGGTCATTGCATGGGTAGATCGAAAGCTTCTTTTACAAATGTGAATTGACATCCAGGCCCTTTTTAAAGGCTCAAAAAGTCTTGTCTGCGGGACAGTCTGGCACTGTGACTTGCTCCTTGTTGAACCTCAAGAGGTATGATTGTAGCGTCTCTCGAGGAATTTTCATCAACGCGTACATGTTATCTGGGTAATTGTCGAGTTATTTGCTGATCAAATACTATCTCTGAAATAGTTGGTGCAACTTAGCGAAGGATCTTATCCTCCCACTCGGAAGGTTCATAAACCATTGAAGAGTTGGTCCCTTGACTCTTGAGCCAAAGTTCTTGCACATGCATGCCTCACAGACGCGGTTGGTATGGAGGTCGTGAACATCTTCTTCTTGTAAAGTGCTATATGGCTCTCCAGATAGGTTGTCGTGTTGTACAGGACAACGTTTAATTGCATGAACTACGTTGGCATCTCCATCTCTGCAATCTCCGGGGAGAAAGGTAAGTCGGTAAAGTTGTCCCTTGGTATGATTCTCTCTAGAGCAGGCATGTCGGGGACACAAACTAGTAGTGAGTCGTAGTACCCCATCTTCTGTTCGAAGTTGTGCTCCAAGGCATGGAAAGCATTAGTTATCATCTCTATCGATGCACCGAGGTTAGGGTCAGCCCCGGTCCTCGGTCCAGCTCCTCGAGCATACAAGTCAAAGGCACCTTCTAAGGGTGTGCAGGTCGTCTCCTCTATGCCTTTTTTTGAAGTCCTTAATATAGTCTCGTAGGTGGATGGGTAGTCTATGCTCTGAGCTGCTGGGCTCAAGGTCTCAGGCCGAGGAGGTGGAAGTGGCAGCCGCTCTTGCAAACATCGGTTCTCTTCCTAGAGACTTTGATAAGTTTTCAGCAAGGTCTCCAATCACTCGTTCGCCGCGACTATATCTTCTTGATTGGCCTTCAGCTGCTCCATCATTCATATGAATGTCGGGTCCGTCAAAGCCAAGAGGTGGTGGGAAAATGAGAATCGAAATTCTGGTTAGATCCACCTTTTTATGAGGTCTTGCGGCTCGGGAGCCTTGTTTTTCTTGCGGAGAGAGTCATTTCCAGCCATTTTCCTACAAAGTGATGGTTATAGTTCCAAGGTCCTCATGGTGGGCGCAAAAATGTTGAGGTTCAATCTCGTATGGATACGGTATACAAGGAACAAAAGAGAAACAACTGGAAACAATGCAAATATAACCAATAAAAAGACACAAATAAATTTTTTTAAAAAAAATAAATTGATTGTTTATTTAACAAGAAAAGTAGGTGCACAACGAACTGTAATAGGTCGAGTAGTTGTTGCAACAGAGTTTCAGCTATGCTAAAATGAGCATTTTTTTAGAACAAGAGTGATTACATTAGAAAAACGATGAGGTTCACCCAATTTATAGACCATAGGGGGCCCAAATACAATTTAAAAGATCCTATAAACACTAATATTCATCGTTTCCATGTTTTTAGGGGAGGTTGGAGGTGTTCCCAAGTTTTTAGGGGTAGTTGCAGCTGCTTCCGCGAATATACTGTTAGCACTCTTTCTGTAACTACTAGACCTTTTCTGCTTGGTCAGGACCTTGAGGAGGTCATCTTTGTTGACCTTCTTCGGGGACATACTCTTTACGACTTGCTCTTGCGACTTGCTGGGAATGACCTCATTTAACTACCATCTTGGGAGACCACCTTGAGGTGACCAGCTTGAGTCGTTCTTCTCTTAAGATCAACTGGAGATCTCCTTTTAGCAGACCTACTTAGAGACCTCCTTCAAGTAGCAGCTCGGATGAACCTCATCGGTTGTTGACTAGCTTCTTCAAGTCATGCCTTGACCTGGTCCTTGACCTAAAATTGGACGTGGGTCCTTTTTTCTCTTAATGGGCTTGGTTGAGCCCACTTAGATCTAAACCCAACAATATGTATCAACTTTTCCAGTAGCCAACTGAGTTGAATGCCATACGGAATCTCTTCTAAAGAAAGCTCCTTGATGCTATCCCGCAGATGACTAAAGATGCAGGATGTCTAGTGTAGGGTTTTACCGTGAACCGAATCACCAAAACCAATGAACCGAACCGTTTATGGTTATTGTTCATAAAACATTCATAAACCCTAAGCATGCTCCTATTGAGTTTAATGTGTGGATAAAGAATTATTTACCTTAATTCCGTAGTCTCAGAAGCGATCTTTCGCGTTTGTATTCCCAAATTCAGAATCAACCACGCGATATAATTAAATCTGCGGAACAAGAAATTAGAAATCTAATTTCTAGATTTAATAATGATCGAAAAAGACAGAGAGAAAGAATTAGGAGTTGTTCTCCAGATTAGATCTACAAATTTGTTTCCCGGTGCGTTCAGATCTGCTACTGGTGAGGATTCCACAGATTTGTATTTGAGCAGGACCAGAATTCAAAAATTCTCCTCCTCTCTCCTTGAAGTCGGCGCCCACCTCTCTCTCTCACTAGGGTTTCAATTTTTCAATTGTGTTACAACTTGTGAGGGAGAGCTGTCTATTTATAGACTTAGGGTTGTAAACCCTAATGGGCTCCTGGGCTCAATTCAACACACTTTCATTTGGCCAGACCTGGGACCTAATGCAAATAATAAAGTGGGCCTATGAATTAATTAATTCACATGTCCACAACCCATGACACAATTAATTAATTAATATTAATTTTTTTCACCACAGAATTAATACTAACCTACCCCTTTATTACCACGTTATGAGAACGGGCTGCATTAATTGAGAATCCCCATATTTAAGGTTACCGGACATTCATTAATTAATCGGAGCCTCTGACAAGCTCTAACTACAATTAATTAATATCTTATAATTCCTGAGTAGTACCACTCAATCCTTATCACTCGTGCCTGAACTTAATCAGCCTGCAGGCTTTGGCACGATGAATGTTATTGAGCTCCTCAGGGAATGTCCCCATCCTATTACTCGGATATGGTTACCTAAACCCAGTCTCAGGCGGTACTACACGAACTGCTGTTACCCAAGATGCGGATATACGAGCACGTTACTTAGGCTCTCCACCATGGCAAGTCAAAGCAACAGTCAACCCGTGAAAACCCCTGAACCTTCGTTAGGGTTTGGACTCAATCAATATAACGAGATCTTGTATTTGCTGATGTCAGACAGACGAATACATCTCACTGCGGTCCATCAATACGCCACCTCTGCGTACCAACATGTCAAGTAACCAAGACAGACTACTTATTCCGACAATGCCGCAGCCATCCGGACAGACGTGTCCTCATACGCTGTCTCGGCTGTGATTAGGTTTAATTCTCAATTCAGAACCTGATATATAGAGAATTTGTGATCTTTCAGATCCTGAATTGAAAATTAATGTTTACAATTCTAAATCAATAATTAAACTATCTTTTCAGTTTTGCATTGTTAAAAACTTTGATATATTTATAACCCCTAGTTCTAACTCGTTTAATCTTAAATTGATTCAAATGACATAGGAGCTCATTGAATTCATTACAAGTCACAAACCGACTACACAAGGTGGCGGGTCCAAAAAAAGATAAATGGAAGAAAAAGAAAGACCAATTGGTGCTGGGTGGACCGCCCGGATGATGGGTCTGCGACTCCCAATTACGTGGTCTATAGTTTACAATAAAGAAATTAAATCATAAAATAGATTTCCAGTCGATTTAAGTGGCTTATATATTTTCTAACAAAGCATTTAAAAAAGTAAAATTTAAATTAATATATTCCATTAAAAAAAAATTATGAAATGGTAGTTGGCAGCGCCTTAAAAGTAAAACACTGAAACTGTCTTTCAAAAAGAAAATAAAAAAACACTGAAACTGTTTTAACAGCCGTCATCACGGCTTCACTGCACAAACAAGAGAGAGAGAGAGAGAGAGAGAGTTGATGAAGCTTAATCTCTGCTCCGAAGTCCAAAAATCCAGCTTAATCAAAATCAAGAACCAAAATGGCGTACCAATGTAGCAATCTTGTAGCAGCACAATCGCCTCCTCTTATACATCGATCCCCTAATCCTCGCCTGACCTGGTATAATTCTCACCTCCCGTTTCAAATATCTACTTTACTTATTATTATTATCATTTTTTTCTGCTCGAAATCCTTTCTATATAATCACTCTATGCTTTACTATAATTTAGCTTCTGGAAATTATGTGTTTGGGACTAGAAGTGATTTACTTTTGCCATTTCTAAACTGCAGAATCAATGTGGATGTTTTCTGGAACAATTGTAGCTGCTAATTATGTGTATTTTTTCGTTTTTTGGATCAAACAAGGATTTATCAGTACAATACAATCTCTAATATAGATAAAGATAGAGAGAGTAGAAAGAGCATTTCTTAGAGCATTAGAGTTTGAGTTTACTATTTTGGCTTGGAGAGGAATTGCCTCTGATGTAGTTTTTGTTTGAGTTTTGGTTTTCCGGTAGGAGATGACCTTATTACATCTCAGAGCATATTTTCTTCATCATCAAATGATGGAGAGTTCGATCAGTAGTTATACATGAAGCGTACATCAAAGAATCTACAATGAAACACAGTTATTGTTACAACAGATAGCAACCGTACTTGCTGTAGCTTGGTATTTTATCCCTGGGATACTTCCTGCATATTGTGCATTTGATTCTTGAAGTCGGAGAAGAATGCTTTCACCTAGAACACCATTTGGATTTTGAGTCTCAGAAGAACAATTGAAGGGGTGCAATGCCGGTGAATAACTATACATACCGCATTCTTTAGTGTTTTAAAGAGAACTTCGCTGTTTTAGAGCTGTGGGATTAACAATCTAGGAGATTTTGGGTTGAGGTAACACATTCTTGTTGGCTCTTATGTTTAATAAAATCTTAGTACTAGGCCCTCCTTTACTTTTTCTCCATGAGTTTCATAAAGGACAACATCATGCTTGTAATTACTTCCTCATTTATTAAAGATACATCAATTAGGAATGACATTTGGTTTAGTTTCTATAATGTAATTTGAAATTTAAGAATAGCCAATTGCAATAGTATTTTGGTGTTTAAAGGTGCAACTTCGGTGCTTCTCTGGGTTTTGTAATGTTATGTACTCCAACGTATTAGTATTATCGTTGTGCAATATGAGTGTTTCTTTACTGATATGGCCCAGGTTGTTGAAAGGCAGCACTATACTTGGGAGATTCTTTATCTGTTCACAATTGTGGTATAAGATTGGAACTGGTGTTCTGTTTCCTCAGCTAAAGATGAAAACAAATCAACATCAGAAGATGACTTTCACTAAATCTTGATTTTTCTTTTTTGACAGCAATAGCTTCTGTATTTTACATCATCCCTGCATAGTGCATATCATGAAATATATATGCAACAGTTTATGGAATTGTTTATTGGTTCCTGTGCATATGCTACATTCAAGTAGTGCTAAATCCTCTCTATTTTTAAATAGGAGAATTCCAATCAGAGACATGTCAGATTGCTGTAATGAGAAACCTACATCTATTAAATTTGGACTTAAGCAAGCAATATCAGGTCTTGCGGCATCAATCATATTATTATCACAGACAAACCTGGTTAGTGCTTAATTTTTTTTTTTTTTTTATGTCAAATTGTCAATGCTTCATTTTCCTACCAGCTCTACAGAAGTAAAAACTTGTGTTGTTTATCTGGTTAATGGTTGTAAGATCTTCTTTACAAGATCTAAGTAGTGTGATTGCGGTTGGTAATGTCAAACTATTCCTCATATTTTGAGATGAGCTTTTTTTTTTTTTTGGCTTTTCGCCAATCATCTTCTATATAAGCTTCTCGATTTATAAGAGAGAAATTGCAGTGTTCTGCTATTGGTTCATTGTATTGTTGTCCAATCTATGTTGTAAGGTTCTAAAAAGTATTTCTTGTTGGCTTCATATGTATTGAGTTTCTATGTTTAAGAAAAAACTCCTTAGCAATAATGCTGGCGCAACACATTCTTGGTAGAGCTCAAAGTTTCTGATCAACTTTACAAAATCAATATATCACTGTTTGATGTTCCCATTAAGATAGAATCATATAATTATCATTCATCTAAAGCTATATCTTTTTCCATGAATTCTATTAAACAGGCTACAGCAACAAATCTTCCTCAAAGCAATGTCTACCAACTTGCGGGTGCTGCAGACGGCAGACTGATTCTTCCATCAGAGACTGATGAGGGAAAGGGGATGCTGATGTCAATGAGAGGCATGTCTGTGAAGAACTTTGACCCGGCCAGATATGCAGGAAGATGGTTTGAAGTAGCTTCCCTGAAGCGAGGGTTTGCCGGGCAAGGTCAGGAAGATTGCCACTGCACTCAGGTAAACAGACAAAGTAGAAAACCACTATTAAAGGGTAAATTGTTGCCCATGTGCAATCTATAATTAGTTTGGGCAACAAAGAAACAAACATTGGAACCTTATGTTTGCTATCAGCTTCTGCAGGTGCTCTTTTAGTTGAAACACTGTCCTGATTTCTGAATTATTTATAATTGCAGGGGGTCTATACATATGACATGGATGCACCGGCTATTCAGGTTGATACATTCTGTGTTCACGGTGGACCTGATGGTTATATTACAGGTATAAGAGGAAGAGTTCAATGCCTTTCTGAGGATGACAAGAATATGACTGAAACTGACCTTGAAAGGCAGGAGATGATCAAAGAAAAGTGTTTCCTTCGTTTTCCTACTTTGCCTTTCATCCCCAAGGAACCATATGATGTGATAGCCACTGATTATGACAATTATGCAATTGTTTCTGGAGCTAAGGACAAAAGTTTTGTTCAGGTACGCTCGTAAATGCTTTATTTATGCCTCAACTCATTTTTCAATGCACTCTGCTCTTGGCATCATGATTCATGATCCTTTTCACCTTTGGATCGTCATATAGCTATAATGTGGTCTCTCTCGGGTTCTCATAGTTTAAGACAAAATATACTATATCAGCAACCCATGTTTAAGCTTCCAAATGTTGACGCAGTCGGTTTTTAAATGTATATTGAGTTTGACTTGTTAGTTCTCTCTCTTTGCTGGTGATCATACAGAAAGTGAAAGAATTATCATGCTCATTTTCTCACCATAAATCATTGTTCTGTGTTTCAGTCTGGCACTTGATTGTTATCACTAGCATACATCTGATGTCTCAACCCTTTTCTTTCTTGCAATGAAATGCATTCAGATATACTCGAGGACACCGAACCCAGGATCAGAATTCATCGAAAAGTATAAATCATCATTGGCAGAATTCGGGTATGATCCCAGCAAAATCAAAGACACTCCACAAGACTGTGAGGTTATGTCAAACAGTCAGCTTTCAGCAATGATGTCCATGTCCGGGATGCAACGAGCTCTGACCAACCAGTTCCCGGATCTAGAACTAAAAGCCCCCGTAGCGTTGAACCCATTTACCAGTGTTTTCGACACTCTGAAGAAGCTCATCGAGCTCTATTTTAAGCAAGCGCTCAACTAGATTCAATCATTATTGTATATTAAAGTCTTACTCTGCTGCATGCCCCCTGTATATGAATTGATTTCAATAAAGCAATGAGAATTGAGAAATCCTCTCTCAACACATGTCCAGATAATATATAATCATGAACAGAGATTGAATGTCAACAAGTAAGGAAATGGAATACAGAATCATGCTTTCTGAGCAGAGAAGGCAAGAATGAAATCCTTGACATCGTCGGAGGCGGCCCTGTCCAAGGCGGTGCGACCGTCGGCGTCCTTGACGGTATAATCGGCTCCGGCCCTCATCAGCTCTTCGATTTTGGGCTTGTCGCCTTCGGAGGCGGCCATCAAGAGCAAGATGTCGACGGGGTGGATGTTCTGCTGCAGAAGAGCCTCCATCTTATCATAAGTCCCCTCCACTGCCAGCATTCCCATGTAATTGAAGTACTGCCAGTGCCACAACCACTTTATATGAGTTTCTCTCTCCAATAGTTGAAAATGAATATTGTGGGTTACCTGCTCGACGTCGTCTCGGTCGAAGTCGTCGCGGGCCTGGCTGCCATAGATGCCGGCGCCTTCAGCATCCACGCCATTCTTGCCGAACCTGAACCAGCAAGTGCTTCTTGAACCGCAGCTGGGGCCCAACCTGTTTCGGCTGCACCATCCAGTGGCTCTTGCAGCCCCAAGAAACTCACTCCTCAACTTTGGAGTTATCGTAACAGATGTACATTTGGTACTAGTATGGAGATTGTTTAGGGAGAATTTTGGTTGGAGACTAGAAGGAAATGGTGATGCCATCATCTCTCTCCCTCGATTTCAGATATTTTTCACTTTTCATTCCCTTAAAAACCTTATCTAAATCAATCATATCAAACACTTGCTTTATGTTCTTAATATTAATTTTCACACAATATTAACAACATATCAGAGTGGCGCAGCGGAAGCGTGGTGGGCCCATAACCCACAGGTCCCAGGATCGAAACCTGGCTCTGATACAGAGTAGCTTCCACTGCATTTTCGTTTTCTCTTCTTTTCTTATTTCTTTAATCATTCTTTATGGTTTTATAGAATATATATTTCTCCCTTTTGTTATTCTTTCCTTTTTTTTTTT
>JAPKLW010002991.1:0-14993 GCA_026898455.1 Plectranthus barbatus | reverse complement strand
TCTTTTCTCATTTCTTTCATCATTCTTTGTGGTTTCATAGAATATATTTTTTCATTTTGTTATTCTTTCCTTTTTTTTTTTCTTTTTTTTCTTTTCTTATTTCTTTCATCATTCTTTCTTTGTGGTTTTATAGAATATATTTTCTCAGTTCTCATTTCTTTCATCATTCTTTGTGGTTTTGTAGAATATAAGATGTTTATCTTTTTTTTTTTTCTTTTTTCTAATGCACTTTCTTTCTTCAATGTGCAACATGGAGGATCCAAAATAAGACACAAACTACTTATTATTATTTTCGATCCAAAAACGTAAGCGATTAAACACTTTTTCTACAATAAATTGATTATGATTAAAAATTTTGATCTAAAAGTGCAAGTAACTAAACGTTTTCCAATATATTCAATTGATTATAAAATCAAATTATATTGAGGACACCTCTTTTCCATTAAAATATTACATCCCATTTAAATTATAAAATACTAATCATTGATTATTAATAATTATTTTATTCCTACTATAGCTTAATTCTTACCATTCCACTAGAATTCAAGTTCATCTCTGCAATGTGATCATCAGGATGGTCGCCAAATGCATAGCCATTCGAATCATGTCGGTCTCGAGATCAGAGAATGTATAGTGTGCAGCAGAAATTTTAAGATCTAAGCTTGCACTCACAAACTGATGGTTCTTTGACCAGTTTGTGTTTCTGAAAATAATTTGTCACCAAGCAGAGAGTTTAATGTTCAGTTCAAATATACTTCAACACTAAAATGTGTTGAGTTTCAAAAACCTTGGAGAAATGTAAGAAAACAATAAAGAGCAAGGAATTTATAGAGGTTCGGAGCCTAAAGTCCTACCTTTTCTCTTTAGATCGTTGTCTGAGAATTCACTAAGCCTCTGTTACAGACGGGTCTTGCTATCTATCACTAGCTTGTAGATGTCAGTGTCTACCAGTCCACTGATTCACTCGTCCAGGCCTCTGGTCCCTTCGACTTCGCAGATTTGGAGTGTGGGCACGCCACGCAGCCTCCTCCTCCAGAGTTGAGGGCTTTATAGTTCCTCCCGAACTATCAAACTAGTTGGCTAGACGCCCGTAAGAATCACTGTTGGAGATCAGCAGTGACTGTTGTGTTCTTTATAGGAGAGAAAGAACAACAAAAAAATAACTCGAGCTGAGAAGCTGCGAGTCTCATGTTCAAGATACGAGACATGGTAGACTGAGAATTAACCTTATGATTGAAACACTCGATTTCTCACTTGTGTAGAGTGTCGATACTTCATTTATATCTTGTGTATCCGTAGTAAGCTTTCTGCATTTCAGTATGTGTGAATACATCTGAAATTGTTAAAATTTGTAACCTCTCTTCTGGAAGTACTTCGTCTATTTATAGACGAAAGAGGAGAGGTTTCAAAATTGTAGTCGTTTAGAGACATTTGAGCATTATCCAATCTGATGCGTCTCTTTTCTGACGGGAGCAGGTCGCTTTTCCAAAAGTTCTGCACGTGCTACGTCCTTTTCTGACATAGTATGTCAAAATTTTGCTTTTGTGTCAACGCAGTAAACCATGACTGGGCTTAGTCACGAAGAGAAAAGGCAAAGAGCCTCATCCGCATGGCACTCTTGCTGACTCCATTGATCTTCACGGTGTTGCAGAGCATGATGAATTTGTCAAGATGAGCATAGGGGGTCCTCAGTAGCTCGGCCCCCATACTGACTCTGCTGAACCATCTGCACCAACCCAGTCTTCAGCTCAAAGTTATTGGCATTGATGCCAATGCTGAAATCGGTCTCCTGGAACTTAGGTCTGTATCTCTTCTGAATAGCATCTTCATCCTCGTCAGCATCAATCCCTGGATCATCATCCTCATCTTCATCATCTGAGGATTCATCAGGTGGATCGTTGTTCCCTTTTCTGCCTCTTTCCTGCTCCAGCATAACCATACGCTCACGCATGGCGTGCATCTCTCTCAAAAGCTCAGCTGTTTGCTCGGGAGTGAGGTTGGGAATGTTCTCTTGATTATCATCGGCCATATTGACAGTTTCACTGCTGGAAGCGGCTTCCTCTCGGTGTTTCCGGCTGTTGTTTCTTCTGCACGTAGCCTCAATCTCAGGGTCGATAGGAATCGGTGCCTTACCACTCCTCCTTGTGTGCATTAACTACCTGAAAATTAGTTATGGGAAAAGTGAGTATACTCAAAACAACAATAAAACTGAATTAAATGTACTAACACACGAACTGAACGAGAAAACAGTAAAAATCTGAAAAACAGTGTCTCTGTCGGTCGACAGAAATATTTTCGATCGACAGAGACTCTGTCGGTCGAAATTCCGCCTGTCGGTCGAAACAGAGGGAAAAATTTAAGAGAAAAACTGGCGAAAATTTTTAAAGGAAATAATAAGAAATTTTGCAAAAACTGAAAGGGAAATTAGAATTAAAATTACAACTTAAATCAACAACCCTAAACAGATTCAATAACAAGATAATTCTTAACAATCCCCGGCAACGGCGCCAAAATTTCATCACTATTTTTTTTATGATGATTTTTTATAGTGTAGTGACAAGTTAATATTATCGATCCCACGGAGATTTTAATAGCGAACACCTCATGTACTGAATCATTTGTTTTCGGTTTGATGTCTAAGTAAACAGAAATTTGAAGGGTTTTGTAATTTAAAACTACTTTTGCAAGAAAATTAAATTAAAGCAAGAAATTAAATAGGTTTTGAAAACTTCTTGAGAAAAGTTCAGATTCCAGGGCAAGTTCATGTCAAGGATAGCATGCAAGGGAATTTCATCGATCAATTTAAGATAAAGATTTGGTGGAACATCAGGAAAGTATTACAAATTCCAGGCTTTGGCAATTTATAAAGTAGATTATCAATTTCCTATATCCTCTCGGTCTCTAGGAAAATTAACAACTCCTCAAAACATCAGATTTATTCCTATGGATCTAATTCCTCTTTTCAGACATAATTAAAATCCATATTAAAAATTCTTAAATCCATTAATCAATTTTCACTTTGCAGTCTCAAATTAATTAATTATGAAAACCTAATTAAATGGCCAATTTAATCAGATTTGAAAAAGCACAAGAATTATTAAACCAATTAAAAATATTGATCGATTTAATCACCTAAACATGCATCCAAGACAATCACATAAGCCCTAGAATCTGAATAAGGATTTACCTACTCATATTCATGTTAAACATAATCATGAAAGGATAAAACCTGTAATAAAACTTCATAGAGAAAACAAGTCTTGATATTGCATCCAATCTTCAAAGGTTCGAGTCCAATCTCACCACAAAGCAAAAGCAACTCAAGAACAAGAAAAACTTTAGGGTTCAAGTCTCCAAAACAGCATGAATGGCAAAAATCGCCTAAGTAGAATAATATATACTAGGTTTAAATTGTCCCAATATGGAAATAAATTAAAAACAGCAACTTCCAATTTCCCGACCCGAATTTCGATCGACACCACGCCAGTCGATCGAAATGGGTGCTTCAAACTCGATCCTTCCAAAGCCATGTTGATTCTTCGCGTTGAAACTCCCTGTCGGTCGACAGAATCTCAGACGGTCGATTTGCGTCCTGTCGACCGCTCTGAACTCCACTGGACTCTCGATTCTTCACCTGCCTCTGTTTCGAGCGACACAATGTCTGTCGATCGACACAGAGGACTTCACCACACGGCTCTTTTTCTCACTTAGCCAATTTTTCCTCTAAAAACCTGTATTTTTCAGCATGACAAGCAAATTAGGTACAAAAGTCATGCGATGCTCAGAATTCAAAGTAAACACATCCTAAATCTATCAAAACAACGAGAAAATCCATAGATAAGTGAACGAAATAGCGCACTTATCAACTCCCCCAAACTTGAACTATTGATCGTCCTCGATCAAGACACCAAAAGAAACTTAAATTCATGCAAGCAGAGATGTGCAAGGCCTCACAAGATTCGTCACAATCTAAGTACACTCTCCTCCAAAAGATAATGCATTCAAAATCCAATCCAAATCATCAACTGTTTCGGGAAGAACCTCACAGATAGGAAAAATTGTTTCAATCACTCATCACTCAAGTGTTTAGAACATGTGTTTCACTCAACATCAAGTAATACAGTTTTCTTAACCATAAGTTTGGCAAATTTCTCATCTCTCCTCTGCTTAGAAAGTAAAACAACTCGGTGAATCAAAAAGGTCTTTAATTTGGTTGTAATGAGGCTTTTCTAGAAGGTAGGTCGTTTTTAGGCTGAGTGACTAACACACTTATAATTTTCACAACTTCCCAACTGTCAACCCACATCACATAATTCCTCAACTTTTTTTTTCTATACTTGTCTTATTCTCCTTCTTTTTTTTCTTTTTCTTTTTTTTTCTGACAAATTCAGTCAACATCTACATTTTTCTCTCTTTTTCTCTTTCTTTCTCTTTATTTTCACAAGCTAGCTCATATCCACACACATTTATATCTCAACAAATCACAGGCTCAAAATCGAACTATCCTCTCAAAATTTTATTATTATTTTTTTTTCAGTCCACAATCAGCTCACTATATCATATCCTAATTTAAACAAAGAAGTTTTCAGGCTCAAAGTGGCTACAAGTGATCATTTATAGGGTTAGTGTTTGGGATAAGGCTAAGAAAAGAGATGCCTAAGATCATTTTCACCAAGGCCTACATCAATACAGTCTCGAGAGAGAAATAAGCCAAATTCTAGAATCCCACTGCAAACTTGTTCACACATGAAAGAAAAATTTAAGGCACAAATCTCACTTGGTTCTTTTGTTCTCCCTTAACAGTATCCAATTCAAACCAGATAAATCAAGCAAAATCCAGCATCAAAGAGCAACTTATCATGCGGTATTCTCCTATCATCGGCTACTCATCATGCAATCCTAATTGTCTCAATCTAAGTGCAGACCAATCATCAATCAAATAAGCTCACAATTAGGAAATGAATAGTACATAATCTCAAGTTGCACTTAAATAGATTTTGAACTAAGAACGGTACATGGGAAAATTTCAAATACATCAGAAATCAAATACATCAGAAATACCTAACTAAAGCAAATACAACTGCAAGGAAATAAAGTACAGGGAAATGAACTGAAATACAGGGAAATAAAATGCAGTACATCAAATCAGAAATACATAAGTAAATAAATACATAAGGAAATAATGGATTCCATTCCCACAAGTCATCCTCCCCCCAAACTTATTCAACACGAAGGGAAGAATAAGTTTGAAAGTCAGCTTGTAGGAAAGGAATCTAGACCTCAATCCTGCTGCGGTGGCTGATCTCTCGCTGCCCTCCTGTTCCCGTGGCCATAGCGCAGGGCCGGCTCGAAATCGGCGAAGTGGTCATCCATCCGGCGGGTCAGATCCGCCATGGCCAAATTATGGGCGGCGTTGTAGTCCTCCTGCTGCCTCCGGATATCGGCAAGCAGGGTATCCTGCACCAACTGATGGTCGCGGACCTCGCGGAGCTCGGTGCGGAAACTGCGGAAGTCGGCTCGCTGCTCCTGCATGAACTGGAGAAATGGAGCCCAGTCTGGAACGAAGGTAGAAGACCCGGCACCGGCATAAGAAGTGGAAGCACCGCCCCCGCCTCCTCCCTGAAATGGAGGGGCATCAGTGCGGGGCGGCGGGTCTCTCTGCAGCTCTGCCCATCGCCTCGGCTATCCTCGCGGCCTCCTCCTCTCGAGTGAGAATCCTCTGATCTGGCAGTGTGCCAGGGCGGTGGGCCAGGCGGTAAGTGGGCGCCCCGCCATCAGAACTGCGAGTCCGATCCATATGAGCTGGAGTGGACATGAGCCAATTGTCGCGGAAAGTGTAGTCCGTGACGTGAGTAAGCTCGGGGGCGGGCAGGAGGAAACGGTCGTCGTTCGTGAACAGCAGGAAGATCTGACGGCGGTCCTGATAGATGAATCTGAACTGCTCCAGCTGATCAATCTTCAGAGTCCGTACACCCCTCACCGGGGTATAATGGTCAACCGGAATCCCGAAGTGCCGGGCTATGGGGGTCACGAACCCGCCACACCAGAAGTCCCCTGGGGTAGCACCGATCTGCCGCTTCCAATTCTCCATGACAAACGCGGCCAGACTGAGGTGAACGCCATTCAGCATGGCCCAAAGGCAAAACATCTCGCTCCCCCGGGCCTTCCCGTGTTCATTTCTGCCGAACAATGAGAGCCCAAAAGTCTTCTGTATGTATCGGAGCACTGGATTATCGATCGTGGTGGCCTTCATGTTTGACTTCCTGAAGCGGGCCGGATGTGCGACAGAAGAAATAGCTGGCCAAAACTCCCCAAGCTGGAACTCAGCCGGCTCATGGTACATGCCCCCCGGCTCACACCCAAAAATCCGGTCCAGCTGCGTCCTGCTGAGCCGGCGAGGCTGTCCCTGAAGCTGGAACTGGACTCCGTTAGGCTCGATGGGACCCTGGCGGCGGGGTGGCTCGATGATGTGGAGAGAGGCGAAGAACTCCAGACAGAGTGGCGGAATGGTGGGCCACTTCTGGGCAATGAAATGCCCCCAGCCGCATCGGGCGAACAAATCCTGAACATCAGTTCCAAGCCCCATCGTCATCAGATCCTCATCATCCGGGTACCGAGTCGGCTTCAAGGTGAAGCGCTGCATTTCCCCGAAGCGCTGCTGGTGATCAGGAAAGGCGAACTCAGGCACCCAACCGGGCTGCTCCTCAGGGGGTATCTCCCGCTCCTGATCCTCTTCATCTTCGGCCTCAGACGCCGGATCCTCGTGCATCTCCTCATCGGAGGTCGGGACATACTCCTCGTCGGATGATGGCATCAGTATCTCTCTGCAAAAACAACAACCCATAATCAGCACAAAGAAGCAATATGATAGGAACCAACTCCCCCAAACTTGCCTAGAGCAAGTAAATTCAACATAAGCAACCAATATCAAGCATGCCTATGACCAAGTAACCACCCAATCATGCAATTTCATACGACACCCAAGTGCAAAACAACAAACAAAAGCCACAGAAACCATAGAGTACACATGGGGGAGGCAGAAACCAAGCAACAGTAAAGGGGGTTGTGTATGAATCAAAAATCCCAAAATAGAACTACAAATAGGCATGCCCATTCCAAATTGACCACCCAATCATGCAATTAACATCAAAACCAAGTGCAAAACGTAATGCAAAGAGCAATGTAGGCACAATTTGCAATTTGGAGATGTTAACAAACGTGCAACAGTAAAGGGGGAACAATCTCAATCCTCAAATCCCCAAAATTCCACAATAATCAACAAGTAAGCCACAAGGAACTCGAATCGACTCTCCTACAACCTAGAACGACCCAAAGTAGCCCGACACATGCAACAAATCGAAAGAATTTCAACAATTTTAACATAGCACAAAAGGGCAAAAACTAGGGTTCTTCATCAAAATCAACACTAAATCAAGTTAAAAACAAGTACAGAGATGAAATGAGAGGGGGAGAGAGGATTACCTTGTGTTGGATGGGGAGGGAAGATGAAATTTCGAGCGAGGGGGGGTCGGCGATCGCGTGTGTCGAAAGAGAGGAGAGAAAGAATGAGGGGGGAAAGGTCTGTTCGTGCGAATTTAAAAACAGATTCGCGCGTCTGTTTCGATCGACAGACGTGCGTTTTTTCGAATTTTCATTTTTTTTATTTTTTATTTTTTTATTTTTTATTTTTTTTTTAATTTTTATTTAAATGCAGAATTGGAAATTTAAATGAAAACAACTAGTGTCGATCGACAGAATTTCTGTCGATCGACACACTTATTGACGGACAAAAATAAACAAGACATGACCTTGTCGATCGACAAGATTTTTGTCGATCGACAGACTTCCTATACTTAACCAAATTATGTGCAAACTCCTCTGTCAATCGACAGGATTCCTGTCGATCGAAACAGAGGCAAAAATTTTGAAAACTCTATTTACAAGCTGGAAATTACTCTAAGGCATGAAATAAATCCTAAAACACCTAAGACTCGAAAATAGACTCTAACGTCGTTAGCTCGACGATACCTCAGATCATGGCCGGTCCAGATAGTACACCTCCACAGCTCCAATCTGATGCGGGCTGTAGTACCTCTTGACATGATTTCCATGCACTTTGAAGATGTTGCCATCCTGACCAACTAACTCTACCACACCTTTGTTGGCTATGTTGACCACAGTGTAAGGTCCAGACCACTTGGATTGCAGCTTTCCAGGCATGAATCGAAGACGGGCATTGAAGACTAGAACAAGGTCTCCTTTGTAGAATTGTCGCCTCTTCAGGCCTTGGTCATGGAATCTCTTGGCTCGGAGCTTGTAGAGCATTGAATTTTCATAAGCCTCCTCCCTGAACTCATCCATCTCATTCAGGTATGCAGCCCGGCTTTCAGCAGCAGCCTTCCAGTTCAGATTCAGCTCTTTCATAGACCTCCATGCCTTGTGCTCAAGCTCTACAGGAAGATGACAAGACTTAACATAGACCAACTGGAATGGTGACATGCCAATCGGGGTCTTGAAAGCAGTGCGGTAAGCCCACAGAGCGTCATCGAGCTTGTATGCCCAGTCCTTCTTCATCTTGACAGTCTTCTCGAGGATCCCCTTGATTTCTTTGTTTGACAACTCAGCGAGGCCATTCCCTTGGGGGTGGTATGGAGTAGTAACCCTGTGCTTAACACCATAGCGAGCAAGAAGAGCAGCATTAGTACGGTTACAAAAATGGGAACCACCATCGCTTACCAACGCTCTCGGAGTGCCATAACGAGTCACCACATTCTTCTGGAGGAAGTTTACCACAACTTTGGCATCATTGGTGGTAGTAGGAATGGCTTCCACCCACCTAGAAACATAATCAACAGCCAAAAGAATGTAAGTATACCCCCCCGAAGGTGGGAAGGGTCCCATAAAGTCTATCCCCCAAACATAAAAAATTTCGACCTCTACCACAAGAGTTTGGGGCATCTCACTCTTCTTAGAAATATTACCCATCCTCTGACACCTGTCACAGTTGGCCACGAAGGCCTTGCAGTCTCCATGGATGGTTGGCCAGTAGAATCCACTAGAAAGGACCTTGAAGGCGGTCCTATTGGCAGCAAAGTGGCCACCGCTCGGAGAGGAGTGACAGGCCTCGATGATCTGGAAGAACTCAGGCTGAGGCACACACCGACGGATGATGGTATCGGCACATCAGCGCCATAGGTACGGGTCCTCCCAATAGTAGAACCGGACCTCCTTCAGAAATCTCTTCCTTTCCTGCGGGGTAGACTCCGGAGGGGGAACTCCACTCACCAAGTAGTTGGCGTAGTCAGCAAACCAGGGGGTCTTGTTGGCATAGTACTCCTTGAGGTCCCTATCTTTGCATACAAAGACCTGTTCATCGGGGAAGGTCTCTTGGATCCTCATCTTCTGGTCATCTCCCTCAACTTGGTACTCCAACCTGGAGAGGTGGTCGGCAATCACATTCTCACAGCCCTTTCTGTCCTTGATCTCCACATCGAACTCCTGATGCAACAGGATCCATCTGATCAATCTGGGCTTAGCATCCTGCTTGGCAAACAAAAACTTAATGGCAGCATGGTCAGTATAAACAACAGTTTTCGACCCTATCAAGTAAGGCCGAAATTTATCAAAGGCATACACAACCGCCAACATCTCCTTCTCCGTAGTGGTGTAATTGCATTGGACAGGGTTCATGGTCTTGCTGGCATAATGAATGACATGGAAGAGTCTCCCCTTCAGCTGTCCTAGAACCGCTCCAACTGCGAAATCACTGGCATCACACATGAGCACGAAGGGCTCATCCCAATCCGGAGAAGTGAGAACTGGAGCAGTCACCAATGCTTTCTTCAACTGCTCGAAAGCCTTTAAACACTCTGCATCAAAAACAAAAGACACATCTTTCTCAAGCAGATTACAAAGGGGTCTAGAGATTTTTGAAAAATCCTGAATGAATCTACAGTAGAACCCGGCATGGCCTAGGAAACTCCGAACTCCCTTCACATTGATTGGTGGCGGCATCTTCTCAATTGCTGTGATCTTGGCCTTGTCCACCTCTAATCCTTCAGATGACACCCGATGTCCTAGTACGATCCCCTCCTTCACCATGAAGTGGCACTTCTCCCAGTTCAGGCACATGTTTGTCTTAGCACACCTCTCCATCACTGTAGCTAAATTCTGCAAGCAAGCGTCAAACGAGCTACCAAAAACAGAGAAGTCATCTATAAAAACCTCCATAATGTGCTCAATAAGATCATGAAAAATAGACATCATACACCTCTGAAAAGTAGCAGGTGCATTGCACAAACCAAAAGGCATTCGCCGGTAGGCAAAAACTCCATATGGGCAGTTGAAGGCTGTCTTATGCTGATCTTCCGGAGCCACTGCAATTTGGTTATAACCAGAATAACCATCAAGAAAGCAGTAATAAGGATAACCTGAAAGTCTGTCAAGCATCTGATCGATGAAGGGGAGCGGGAAGTGATCTTTGCATGTGGCGGCATTCAGAGCTCGGTAGTCGATGCAAAACCGCCATCCTGTGATAGGTCTCGTCGCCACCTCTTCGCCATCCTCGTTCTTCACAATCTGCATTCCCCCCTTCTTGGCCACAACCTATGTCGGACTCACCCATTGACTGTCGGAGATGGGATAGATCATCCCATTGTCTAGAAGCTTCAGTACTTCCTTCTTCACGACCTCTTGCATGGTGGGATTGAGTCTTCTTTGAGCTTGTCTCTTCGGCTTAGCCTCTTCTTCCAGATTAATCCTGTGCTGGCATATGGTTGGACTGATTCCTTTGATATCTGCCAATGTCCATCCGATAGCTGACTTGTGGTCCCTCAAGACTCGGAGCAGCTTTTCCAACTCTGTAGAATTAAGAAAAGAAGACACAATTACAGGATAAGTATTATCAGGACCCAAATAAGCATACTGTAAATGAGAAGGAAGAGGTTTCAGCTCTAAAACAGGTGGTTCGGGCCGTTTTTCAGCCTCGGGTGCGGCTGTGTCGGTCGAAAAGGCCTCTCTGTCGATCGAAACAGAGGCTACTTCTTTCTTCTTCTTCCTCCTAATATGCCTGTCGACTGATTGAATTTTGGGATTTGTGTCGATCGACAGGGAGGCAAATTTCCACTGTTCGACACTCCAGTCCTGTCGAGCAAAACAGAGGCACCAGCTCGATTTTTTTCTGGTTCTTTCACAAACTGGATTGGTAGAGGCTCCCTTTGGTTCTCCTTTGCCCTCGGTAACTCCTCCTTCACATCTAAGTCCACGATAAAGTCCAGGAGCTCGTCACAGGCTTCATCAAGCTCTGAAAAAGAAAACAAGGAGTGGTGAAGACATTACTCTAGAAAATCAGTTTCAGCATGCAAAGAAAGCAAAGGAGGAAATCACCGTGTTGGGAAATTTGTCTAAGTTTCCCTCCCTCAGTAGCTACTTGTATAGATCTTAGTTTTGGTGGATCAAATCCTAAGTCCTACCAGCGTCAGTTGTCTCTAGATAGCTCTAGTTCTCAAATGTAAAGTCCTGTTTAGGTCTTTTGAGTTGTAAGTCGCAGCTGATCAAGACTCATGCTGACACTGTTCACCAGCATGAGACATGCTTACCACTGGTTACTGTTCACCAGTTGGGAAAAGTTTCATCAGGTGGCGGCTGACAAAGACTCGTGCTGACACTGTTCACCAGCATGAGAAGAGCTAATGACTGGTTACTGTTCACCAGTTGGGAAGGATTTCACCAGCAGGCGGCTGACAAATCCTACCAGCAGAATACGTGTTCTCATTGACACTATTCACCAGCGGTGAAGCCACCAGTCATGGGAGATTCCAAGAGTTAACATCAGACATATTGGTAGACTTAGATTGTGCCAGCGCAAGTCACCAGCAGAGACTGCCAGCACAAGATCACCAGAATGATCTACCAGTCGGATGTTACCAGCAGAATTCCAGATTCTCTCTCCCAGTGTCTTAGAGACAAAAAGAAGATTCATCGAGGAATTAACTGACAGAGTATGACTTTAAGGAGGATACCTTAAAGTCCATCAGTTACAAGACACCAGTCTCGATTCCTCGTACTGATGAATAGTGCCGTTCTGACATAAAGAGTTCAATGTCAGATAAAGCGGACAAAAGTATGGCACTTTCCGGAAAAACATACCTGCCGCCGTCAGAAGGACATGCGAGGACAGAGACCTTTTCCGGATGTGTCCAAACGGCTAGGAGATTTGAATGGGATCCCGCGTCTATAAATAGGTCGGAACCACCAACATTTAAGACGCTTGCTTCCTGACATTCAATACTCCTCTCCCTCGCTCACCTACCGAAAGTCTGAAAATTTATTACGCTCAAGCAAGTAGAAGCGCAAACAACTTTCGAGGCTTTTCTTAAAGCTTACCGTGTGTTGATTTATTCAAACACGAGACTTCAAGCTTCCAGCTTGTAAGTTACTGATCTCTTTGGTGTTCTTTCTCTTCCGAGGAAGTTCACAGCAGCTCTTGTGCCAGCCAGCACTTGAGTTATCACGGGCAGTTTGCCGTATTGAGAAGCTACGTTCTTGGGAGAACTAAACACCCAGTGAAGCTGTGGAGGTTGAAGTGACGTGCTCGCACTCCACCAGCTGATCAGAGTTGAAGAAGGAAACAAGGCCGGGAGCGGTTGATCTAGTGAACTGGTGGACGAGGCATTCACCAGCTAGAGATAGATCGTAGGACTCTTGTACCCGATTACTCTTAGTGAAATTTCCAGTGATACGACTGGAGAGTGG
Organism: Plectranthus barbatus; assembly: GCA_026898455.1. NCBI lineage: Eukaryota > Viridiplantae > Streptophyta > Magnoliopsida > Lamiales > Lamiaceae > Plectranthus > Plectranthus barbatus. Next base: position 2,240 of record JAPKLW010002991.1, on the reverse strand, counting down.
ACGTAGATCAGTTGATCGAACCACTATAAATCCTTTGTCTTTATCAGTTTTCTGCATTACGTTCTTATTTTAAACCCAGCACCCAATTGCTGGTGTATACTCTGAAAACTGATAACTGCGCAAACAAGGCCTAAGATATTCAAAGTTTTGAATCACCAGCTGACAGGTCCCAGTCAGTTGGTTAACCAGCAAGTGCAAGAAAACGTTTACTCTTTTATTATTTCCGCTGCTAACGTGTTAAACTCTGAAAAACCGGGACCAACACACCGGATCAAAACTGTCTATCGTATGGCATTCTTCTTTGTAACTCCCATCATCGTGTTTTTGCATGGACTTGAAAATGTCGAAGGTCACAGACTCATTGTCGACTCGGAATGTCAGCTTCCCTTCTCAAATATCGATCAGGGCTCCTCCGGTCCTCAGAAATGGTCTCCCCAGAATCAGCGAGATGTTGTGATCCTCCTCCATGTCTAAAACAACGAAGTTAGCCGGGAGTATGAAATCTTTAACCTTCACTAGGACATCCTCCACAATTCCTCTCGGATAGGAAATCGATCTATCAGCCATCTGAAGAGTGATGGTAGTCGGCTTGATATCTCCAATCTCCAGTCTCTTGAAAATGGACAACGGCATCAGATTGATGCTTGCTCCAGAATCGCAAAGCACCTTGCCGAATGTCTCTCCACCTATGACACAAGAAATAGTGAAAGAACCCGGATCCTCTCTCTTCAGAGGCAGCTTCTTCTGAATAATAGCACTGCATTCCTCAAACAGGTTCACCGTCTCGTGCTGTAGCATAGGTCTCTTCTGCGCGACCATATCCTTGAGGAATTTGATGTACCCCGGCATCTCCTGCAGAGCTTCCACGAGAGGAATATTGATGTGCACCTTCTTCATGTTCTCTAAAAATCGTGCATACCTCTCATTCACCTTCTTCTTGGCAAATCGCTGCGGGTACGGCATCGGGGGCAACTTTTCTCCGTGACCTGGCAGCTGTGTCGATCGACAGGGGTTCTGTCGATCGACAGAACCTCCTGACTCGTTTTCTGGTTCTGGACCTCTATTTCGATCTACAGGATTTCTGTCGGTCGAAATAGAGGCTTCTGCCTCGGATTCCTGCTCCTTTTCACTCCCTTCTTCGGCCTCAGATTCGGCCCCTTTGTGTTCGGGTCCCTTGTAAGACTTGCCACCCCTCAAAGTAATGGCATTGACCTGATTTTTCTGATTCTTCGGGTTGGCCTGAGTGTTGCTCGGTAATTGCCCTTGTTTATGTTGCGCACCAAGGGATGCAACAATCTGGCTGACCTGTGTCTCTATAATCTGAGCATGTTTCTCCACTCTATCAACTTTGGAGTTGATACCTTCCACTTCTTTCTCCAAGTTCCCAACTCTCTTATCAGACCCTTGCATGAACTTGGCTAGGATTTCCTCGAGGCTCAGCTTCTTCTTTGGCTCAATAATTTCTCCATTCTCCACCTTGAATCCAGCAGGCGGTTGTTCGGCAGCTTCAGGATTTGAATATGAGAAACCGGGATGATTCCTTGCTCGGTTGGGATTGTAACTTTGATTGTAGTTCTGGTTGTAGCCTTGGTTGTAGCCTTGATTCTGAGAATATCCACCTCTGTTGTTGTTCTGATAGCCACCTCTTTGGACAAAGTTAACATCGGCAGCATCAGTCTCACCGGAAGAGGACGGAACTGGCTCGACATCAGCAATGGTTCGTCCAGATTCCATCTTGGCGAAGTCCTCTCTCAGCTTCTTGATCTCTCCCATTAGGTCTACCTCGGGCTTTGCTACCTTCTCCACGGCTTTGACTGGCTCCTTGCGGCTGCTAGACCATCTTTGACTGTTAGTTTCCATCTTCTGAAAGAAGGCCATGGCTTTCTTGGGACCCTTTGTCATCACAGAATCTCCCAATGTGGAATCCACCAGTTCGACAGTCTTCTCATTCAATCCTTCATAGAAAGTTTCCACTTGATCTGCCAAACAAAGATTGTGACCAGGACACAACTGCAGCAACTCCTTGTACCTCTCCCAGGCCTCATAGAAATTTTCATCGTGCCTCTGAGCAAACCTCATAATATCCTTCTTCCTTTGCCTGATGGTGCTTGGAGGAAAGAAATTCATTAAAAATTCGTCCCTCAGTTCCTTCCAGGTGCCGATGTTGGACTTATCCAACGCAGTAAACCATGACTGGGCTTTGTCACGAAGAGAAAAGGCAAAGAGCCTCATCCGCATGG